>JAHHZJ010000923.1:0-89657 GCA_021437245.1 Aegilops speltoides
TACGTGATAGTTCGATAAACGGTTTAGAATTAAGGCATCAAGATGTTTTTCAAACGTCATGAACATATGAGATGTTTCGAGGGCTGAAATTGAGATTTCAGGTCGGCCCACGCCAAGAGGTATGAGACCTCCGACGATTTTCTTAGCCTACAAACTAAGGTAGAAATGCTCAATCGTTGAGCTTGTGCTCGATTGTCCGAGTGCAACAATCACTTGAATCGAGGGATTTGATCTTCCGATGAGATAGTGATGTTTCTCCAAAGTCATTACCACCAAGCTGCTAGAGCTTCGGATGAACTATAACATATCGGGATAGATAGATGATCCTTGAGGTATTCGTGATGTTTGACACACAAAGTAGAAATCAAGAAGGAGCATCAATTGTTGATGGTTGGTGAAACCACTAGTTTTAAAGAAGGGCAAGGGCAAGAAGGGATACTTCATGAAACGACAAATCAGCGCTGCCCAGGAAGAAACCCAAGGTTGAACCCAAACCCAGACTAAGTGCTTCGTAATAAGGGGAACAACCATCGAGCGGAATTACCCTAGATACTTGGTAGATGAGAAGGCTGAAAGGACGATAGAAGTATATTGATATACATTATGTTAATGTGTACTTTACTAGTACTCCTAGTAGCACCAGGGTATTAGATACCGTTCGGTTGCAAGTGTTAGTAACTCAAATAAAAGAGCTACGGAATAAACGGAGACTAGCTAAAGGTGAGCGACGATATGTGTTGAAGTATTTCAAGTTTGATGTGATCAAACATCGCACGCCCCTCTACCATGAGATTTGGTGTTTTGCGAGCATAGACATGATTGGATTATGTCTATCGCAATACGGTTATTCATTTAAGGAGAATAATGGTTACTCTGCTTATTTGAATAATACCTCAATGGTCTTGCACCAAACTAATGGTTTATTGAATCTCGATCGTAGTGATACAATTTTCTTGCCAAAAGATATAAGATAGTAATGATAGTACCACTTACTGTGGCAACGCCATGTAAGTCATATTGGTATAAACGATGAAGAAGCTCCATGTTGATGGATCTTGGACTCACTCGGTTTTGAAAGTTTGAGACATGCTAACCATGTCTATTGGTATATACGCATGAAGAAACTCCATGCAGATGGATCGCTTGGACTCACTTGATTTTGAATCACTTGAGATATGCAAATCATACCACATAGGCAAGATGACCAAAAGCCCGGTTTCAGAATATGGAACAAGATAGCAACTTGGAAAGTAACACATTTTGATGTGTGTTCCAATGAGTGCGAGGTATGCAAGGAATATCGCTATGTTCTTACTTCACAAATGATTCGAGTAGATGTAGAGTATATTTACTTGATGAAACACAAGTCTGAATTATTGAATGGTTCAAGTAATTTCAGAGTGAAGTTGAAGATCATCGTGACAAGAGGATGAAATGTCTATGATATGATCATAGAGATGAGTATCGAGTTACAGCTTTGGCACGCAGTTAAGACATTGTGGAAATTGTTTCACAATTAATACCCCGAACACCATATTTTGATGGGTGTCCGAACATCATAGTTGCACCCTATTGGATATGGTGCGACTATGATGTCTCATCGAATTCCACTACCTATGGGTTAGGCATTAGAGACAACCACATTCACTTAAATAGGGCAACACGAATTCCCTGAGATGACACCGATGAACTATGGTTTAGAGAAACCTAAGCTGTCATTTCTTAAAAGGTTTGGGGCTGCGATTATGTGGAAAGGTTTCGGTTGATAAGCTCGAACCCAAAGAGGATAAATGCATCTTCATAGGACACCCAAAACAGTTGGGTATACCTCCTAATTCAGATCCAAAGCAATAGGGATTGTTTTTGAATCGGGTCCTTTCTCGAGGAAAAGTTTGTCTCAAAAGTTGAGGGGAGGATGGTGGAGACTTGATATGGTTATTGAACCATCACTACAACTAGTGTGTAAAGGAATGAAGTTGTTCCTATGGCACCTACACCAATTGAAGTAGAAGCTATGATAGTGATCATGAAACTGGATCAAGTCACACTCCTAGGGTGACAAGGATGGACGCCTGAATAGTACATGATCTTGTTTGAAGGTCATGTTGCTAGACAACAATGAACCCACGAGCTATGGAGAAGCGAGGGCCCAAATTCACAAATGGTTAGAAGCCATGAAACCAGATAGGATCCATGTACCGTAACAAAGCATGGATTTTGGTGGACTTGCCCGATGATCGGCAAGCCATTGAGATAAATGGATTTTAAGAAGAAGACGGACGGGACGGTAATGTCACCGCCTATGAAGCTCGACTTTGAAGAGTTTTTTCACAAGTTCAAAGAGTTGACTACGGGAGATTTTCTCATCCGAGCGATGCTTAAGTCCGCGGAATCATGTTAGCAATAGCTGCATTTATGAAACCGCGATGGATGTCAAAATGAGTTTTTACCGCCGAAGGAAAGGTTGTATGTGATACAATCGAAAAGTTTTGTCGATCCTAAGGATGCAAAGGTATGCTAGCTCCAGATCCTTATAAGGACCGGAGTAAGCATCTCGAGTTGGAATATGTACTTTGATAAGATGATCAAAGATTTTGGGTTTATACAAATTTATGAGAAACTTGTATTTCCAAAGAAGTGAGGGAGCACTATAGAATTTCGATGAGTATATGTTGTTAACATATTGTTGATCGTAAATGATGTAGAATTTTCAATGTATATTACTTGAAAAGTGTTTTTCAAGTGAAAACCCGTTTGTTACTTGAGCAAAGCATCAAGATCTATGAGGATAGATCAAAACCGCTTAATGATACTTCAAATGAGCATATTTTGACATGATCTTGAAGGTGTTCAAGATGGATCACCAAAGAAAGAGTTCTTGCCGAGATGTAAGGTATGAAGTTAAGACTTAAAGCTCGACCACGGCGAAGAAGGAGAAAGGATTTAAGGTCGCCCCTATGCTTTATACAAGGTTTCAAAGATTTGGCGTACCACCAAGTGTGCCTTCCATGAGTCACTATACAAGAATGATCCACGGGATCATTGGACAGGGTCAAAATTTTCCTTGGAGTAAATAAGGACATGTTTTCAATTATGGAGGTGATAAAGAGTTCGGCGAATGGGTTACGCCGATGAAGCTTTAACACCTATCCGAAAGTGACTAGTAGCAAACCGGATAGATAGTGGAGCAAACCATTTGGAATAGCTCCAAGTGGAGCGGAAGCAGATTTACAATGTGACCTAAAATTTGGAAGCACACACGGACCGAAAGGTTCCATGCGACTAAAACCTCTCCACAAAAAACTTGATCAAACCCCGTAACTCATTTGATGATGTTGGTCACATGGCATGTGACCAATGTTAAATCACATGGCGGTGAACTAGATTATTGACTCTAGTGCAAGTGGGAGACTGTTGAAATATGCCCTAGAGCAATAATAAAAGTATTATTATATTTCCTTGTTCATGATAATTGTCTTTATTCATGCTATAACCGTATTATCCGAAACCATAATACACGGTGAATACATAGACCACAATATGTCCCTAGTGAGCCTCTAGTTGACTAGCTCTGGGATCAACAGATAGTCATGGTTTCGCTATGGACATTGGATGTCGTTGATAACGGATCACATCATTAGGAGAATGATGTGATGGACAAGACCCAATCCTAAGCATAGCACAAAGATCGTAGTTCGTTGCTAGAGCTTTTCCAATGTCAAGTATCTCTTCCTTAGACCATGAGATCGTAACTCCCGGATACCGAGGATTGCTTTGGTGTATCAAACGCACAACGAATCGGGTGACTATAAAGGTGCACTAAGTATCTCCAAAGTGTTCGGTTGACACGGATCGGATCGACACCCGTAAATGGAGAGGTATCTCCGGCCCACTCGGTAGGACATCATCATAATGTACAATGTGATTAAGGGGTTGATCACGGATGATGTTTTGAACGAGTAAAAGACTTGCCGGAACGAGATTGAACAAGGTATCGTATACCGACGATCAATCTCGCAAGTAAAATACCGCTAGACAAAGGGAATTGTATACGGATTGATTAAGTCCTTGACATCGTGGTTCATCCGATGAGATCATCGTGGAACATGTGGGGCCAAATGGGTATCCAGATCCCGCTGTTGGTTATTGACCGGAGAACGCCCGGCATGTCTACATGTCTCCAACCCGTAGGGTCTACACACTTAAGGTTGGGACGCTTAGGGTTATAAAGGAAGCTTGTATGTGGTTACCAATGTTGTTCGAGTCCCGATGAGATCCCTGACGTCACGAGGAGTTCCGGAATGGTCCGGAGGTAAAGATTTTATATGGGAAGTCCTGTTTTGGTCACCGAAAAGTTTCGGTTTTACAAAGTGACCACCGGGGTCCCTGGGCCAAAACCACCCCAAGGGGGATGGGATGGGAGGGAAAGCCCCTGGTGGGCTGGGCCCCACAAGGGGCCCAAAGGGATAGGGGCCCCTGGGAATGGGCCCCAAGGCCCATGCCCCCCCTTCCCCCCCCGGCCACCCCTATCCCACTAGGGTGGGACCCTTGGGGGTGGGAAACCAAGGGGGCGAGCCCCTTTCCCTTAAAATAGGAGGTGGGGTGCCCGAGAAAATAATATTGACCCCGTTTTGGCCCCCCCTTTTTTCCCCCTGGGCGGGGCCCCCTGGTTCCACCCCCCCACCTCCCCGGGGCTGGATGGGCTTCCCCCCCCTTCCTTGCGGCAAGGGGGGAAGCCAGGTGGGGGGAACAGGGGCCGGCCAAAACGTCTCTTTTGTCCGCACCCCCCATCAACCCCGCCCCTTGGGACTAAGGGGGGACCTCTTTTTATGTTCTCCCAAGAAATTTTACACGGGAAAATTTTTGTTTCGCCCCTCCCCAAACTCTCCCTCTTGAACGGTTCCCCAAAACACCAAGCTTCTCTGTGACTTTAACCCCTTCCCTTCTTCCAAGGGTAAACCTTTGCCGGGCGGGGAAGAGGGTTTTGGATGCCAGATGATAAACGGGGAAAACAAGAAAGTCAAAAATTTAAATTGTTTTGGGAAAATAAAAATATGTAAATGCACCTCTTTGGTGTGGTTTAGAAACGAGAAAAATTTCCCAATTTCTGCGGCCCATTTCAAAACCTAAGCTTCCCAAAAAACAAACATTGGTTATTCCCTTGGGACTTGAACCTTCGATTTGCTGCAAGGTAAACTTTTCCAGCAAAGGCATCTGGGAATTCCGGACTTGGACAAGGCTGAGGGAAAATTTCCCTTTGATATTTAAATTGGGGAAAATATGATAACCGGATTGGTGCCGAGAGCCGGCCAAGAATCCAATTTCTGCCTTCCGATTAACTCGATCAATCTTCAGCCAGAATAAAAAAATGAACCGGACCGGATTTTTACGTGGAAACCCTTGGGGAAAACCAGGACGCATGGCCAAACTTGGGAATTTCAAGACGAGCTGCACCGGGTCGCACTGGGGTATTAAGGGGAACAATAGGATCCTTTTGGGACAAGAAACGAAGTTGCCGACCGGACCAAACCGGCCCAACCTATTACTCGCATCCAATCGGTATAAATTTGTATAATTTAAAATAGGAGAACAAGGAACACGTTTTTAAGGGAAAAACCAAAGAAAAACAGGCCAAGGAATACAAATAGGGATAAGCAAGCACAGCCAGTCGTTTCCTTTACTTGTTATTAAGAAACCATATTCCTTGACCAAGGACAGTTCCTTGAAGCCCGTTTTCCCCCCCCACATTTTGTTCTTTTACTAGGTTCCCAATACGCAATTAATCAATACCACCAAATATTTTGTTTTCCAAAATTAGTTAATTTTGAAAGTAAAGCACCAATTTTAAGAGAAATGAGAATTGCAAATGTGTAGGAAAGGAAGGAATTTGTCCCTGCTTACATAAGTTTCCCCTTTTTAAGGCAAACTGTCCTGCCAAAAAAGTTGGTTTGTTCATTGCCTCCAGGGTAATTAACCCCCCATCTTCATATTAAGTCTTTTCCATTTTTAATTTCTTTATTAGTATCGGGCCAAATCTTCGAGTTACCCAAAATTAAAGGAAAATGGAACTTTTTTCCATTTAAATTGCTTCGCACATTTGAATTAATTTTCGGGTTTGGCATTAATTTTTCAATTTTTGGGTTTGAATCATCCTTCAGATTTTAATGACCACACCTTTTTTAGTGTTAATGTTATGTCTTAATTTTTTATTTTTTTTAGTTATGACTTGAGTTTAAATGAAAACTTGGTTAAAGCAAAAATAGCCTCATTTGGGTTTTTCTTTTTAACACCGCGAAGATTGGAAGAAAAATCGTGGCCGGGAAAATTTTATTTTTGGGGATAAAGCGGCTTATCTACTTCAGGGGGATTAAGGGCACCCTTGTTTAATGTGAATAAATATCCAAAAAAAAGTTTTAAGGTTATCCATGTGGTTGTAAGATGGAAAAATAAGCCCCAAAAGGCAACCGGGGGTAACTTCCCTAAAAGGATCCACAAGGTGCGAGGAGGAGGATATTTAATGGTTGGAAAGGTTCCAGGGGAACGTTATCATAAAAATTTAAAATTTTAACAAAAGCTTGGTTTTTTCAAACGGAACAAAAGATACAGTTTGATAGGTTCCCAGAATCCAAAGGTTGGGAAAAGGGTTGGGCCCAGGAGGTTTCGGACCGCCCCAAAGATGGGGAAAATAAAGTGAAGAGAAAAGATTCATTTATGTTAGTTAAGTGGATAAAGGATTTGGTGAAATTTTAATTTCCAAGAAGGGGTTTTCACCCACCAAGAAACAAAGATGTATGGGTGCTTCAAAACAGTTAAAAGGTTGACCGCACCAAATTTTGGATCGGGTTTATAAAAGAAAG
Organism: Aegilops speltoides; assembly: GCA_021437245.1. NCBI lineage: Eukaryota > Viridiplantae > Streptophyta > Magnoliopsida > Poales > Poaceae > Aegilops > Aegilops speltoides. Next base: position 6,858 of record JAHHZJ010000923.1, read on the forward strand.
TAAGATGGGAGATTCACCTTGCCACAAAATGGCTTGGTTATTTAAGAATCAAAGGGGTTTTTTTAGAGTTTTAAGTTCCAGTTTGGGGAATTTCACCACCCACAAAGAATCATAAATGTAAATATGTGTTCCTAGCACATCTTTTTTTCCAGATGAAAAACAAATACAAACAATATTCCGGTTGATGTTCCCATTACAAAACAAGCTTGGTTTTCCCCACATTATTTGCTTCCCCTTGCCCATTTTTAATAAGTTGCTATTTACCACACAAAATCAAAAATACACATCCGCCCCAGACATTTTTCCCTTTTTGAGGTTAACAAATTCCATCAAAAAGGTGAGTTTAAATCACCCGGGAGTTGTTGTAATCCATTGGCATTTTGTTTGCATTCCTCCTTGTCCAGTCCCAACTCACCACAATTATTCACAAGACACAAAAAAAATGACATACCTCCTTGTATGGCGTTAAGAACATTTGGATTGGTAATTAAAAAAATTTATGCCCCCCTTGTTGAGTATTTGATCAACAACCCGGCCAAATTTGTATCCCCTTGTGGTTTTCTAAAGAAAACTTCAAAAATTTCCCGGGACTATCAAGGAGGAAAACCCACCTGGAAATTGGAAGTTCCAAACCTAAAGGTTTCTAAGGAAAACCTTTATGGCCCCTAAAAGGAATGGGCAAAGTTGCCAATCCACCGCCCAATTCATACCTCCGTTTTGGGAAGAAAACCAAGGATGGGCTGGAGGACTCTCCACCGCTTTGGGGAACCCTGGCCGGGAAATTGATTTTACTTTAATTGGTCAATCTGGGCCAAGGAGTTCGCTTTTGCCGAGGAAAAATTGGGGAAATTTGAACAGGGGAATTCATCCCGCCGGGATTTTGGGGGAAGGCCAAGGAGGGGCGGTTCTCAATCTTTTGGGATTCCAAAAGAACCGCAATGCCTTGGGTTATGCATTGGGTTCCCACCTATTTCCCCGCCCTAAGAGGATTAAGAAATGGAAATGGAGAGAAACTTTGACCCCCCCAAAGGTTGTAGTTGGCCCCTCCACTTTTGAGTTTGTTCAGGAGGATGTGCATATTGGTTGTACCACTTGATTCCTGCCCACAAATTCAAAACCCTTAAAGGTATAAGAGGTGAAGATGGGGCCATCCCCAACCAAAGGGAAGTTTTTACCTTGTCCTTCGCCCCCCTTTTGGTGTAATCGAAGGAGTCAAATCCAACCACGGAATCCTTCCACCAGATTATTGACTACTTTGGTATAAGTGCCCTTTTCCCGGGGCACCCCCTAGAGGAAAGCCTTTTCCGGCTAAAATCTTCCTTTACCCTAAGCGCCAATTGAAGGAAATTAAAATTTCCAAAGGCAATCCCCAACCAGTTTTCCACCATACCCGGCAATGTTGCTCCCCTTTGGACCATAAGGCCTTGGGGGCCCCCCCCCTGGCGACCAAAGAAGCCCCTGGATTAGAAGGAGGGGAAATAAGGGGAGGTAGGCAACCACCACCCCGCTTTTAACCACGCCACCGGACAAAAGAAAGCCCACCCCAAGGGCCCGGCTCGTTTAAGTAGGGCCGCCACAAGAACCAGTGTGTAGAAACCTTTTACCATTCATTGTTTAGCTACTCGTTTGAACAGTATGTTTAATGAAACCATTCCTTGGACTTGTATGCAAATGGTGATTTGTGTGTGTGATATATAAACTGCGGTTTTATGTTCTGTTTTGCGTTGATCATATAAGCTTGTAAAATTTGGACCGGTTTTCTCCTGACTGGTTGTTGCTGGAAACCGTTCCTTTTTACTAGCTAGATTTAGAGTCACTAGATAATATGTAGTTGAAAAGCGGTTGACTGATTAATGCAGAGCCCTATTGGCTGTAGCAGATTTGGCATACACTAGCAAGACTGAAGATGTTAACCATACATGTCAAGTAAGTAGAATAAGAATCCCTTTTATTTATCCATGCCAGTATGCCACTGAAATTTCAATGAGAGGAAAAAATCTTTTCAATTAGCTACCACTCCACGGGCAACCACCAACGATTGTTTTCACGGCATTTCAATGCATTCAGACTTGAGTGAGCAAAGACAGCTTCTGCAACAAATTCAGATAAGTCGAGCCGATCATGATGGCTTCTTTGCATCTAAACTCTACCGCAGCAACTGCTTGGACCATGTTGAAGCACCTGCCGGCCTTCACATCGTGGATCAACAAGACCAAATGCGAAGCCAAACTCAAGTCTTTTTTCCCCTGGTTTCTCTTAGGCTTCATTATTAGTGACAGCAGGCAAACACCAGGTAGCTTACCATCTTCTCTCAGTGCGCCTCTGGAGGAATTGCTAGTATAGTAAGATCCGGTAGCATCCTTCTGAAAACACTGTGACATCATATGTAAAACACTGAAATCCTTTCAATTTTTTATTTTGTACTAGCTGTCTGCGACAGTTGGAAGCAAAGAAATGTTAGAGTTTTTGACAAGTTTTTTTTTTACAAAAACACTATGAACTTGCTTTTTTCCCGAGAAGGCGCCACCACCGACGTCCGCACCCCACCAACACACAGCAGCCGCCGAGGCCGCGCCGTTGATGTGTGCCACCACCAAGATCCGGACGAGCCTGAGCGGGGCAGCACCACCCTGCCTAGCTCGTCTACGGCGCCACGCAGCAAACAAGCAGAAGCAGCACCCGTAGCCGCAGATCCACCCCCAAGCCAAATGCGCCGCCTGCACTCCGCTGCTGCCGTCCCCGTAGCCACCACGGCAACAACGCCCACCCAAGGAACTGCGCCGAACGTGTGCCTCGCTGCCGCCATGCCACGCCCCGCCGGCCCGCCCGCCCGCCTCAACCGCCAGGTCCGAGCCCCACGACGAGCCGCCGCCACCACAGAAGACGGCACCACCGCGCAGACCTCCGGCGGCACCGTGCTGTCAAAACCGCGCTAGCTCATGCTGACTCACCACCGCGCCCCACGCCTGTGCCGCGCCGCCACCTGAATCCAGCATTTTGCGCTGCCACTACTGGAATCTAGTTATACGCCGAGTGCCATGGACGCTCGGCAAAGGGCCTATAACCGCCGGTAAAGCCTTTGCCGAGTGCCGCACTCGGCAAAAGCCACTCGACGTACACCTCTCCAGCAAACAGGAATTTGCTCGGAGCCAGGACATGGGCACTCGGCAAAGACTTTGCCGAGAGCCGAACAGTACAACTCGGCAAAATAAAGTGACTTTTAGGTCGTCTGGTTCTGTCAGCTGTTTGCCGAGAGTGGCTCTTGGCAAAGATGCAGCAGCCAACAGCTGGCGCATGCTACTTTACCGAGAGCTGCTCTCGGCAAAGATCCGTTTCCAGACAACTTTTTACTGCTTCCCCCCTTATCCCTGCCGCAAATATTTATATACAATACAAAAACAAGCATTTCAAGTCTCAGTGTCTAACAACAAACTCACATAATCATTACATAAAATAGTTCACATGAATTTCTTTTGAGATCACAAGGTAGCTCTTTAGTACAAATACCTACTTACTAAACAATAAAGTGGTCAATCATTTCTACATGCGACCACAGGATAAAAGCAACACCACAATTATCACAAACTGAAGAAGAATTATCACGCTCTTCCATCCACACCTCAAAATACTTTATTAGGATCAGCTGCGGTGCTTTCAATGAGCGCCGCTAAGCGGTCCTTGGCGAAGCTTCTCCTTGATCATGGAGTCGACCCTAATGAAAGATGCGTCGTCGGAGGAAGCCATAGCCACTTAAATCGATCGGTGCTAACACCTTTCATCACACAATGAAAAATAGCATAAGAATCAAACACCAAAGATTACTTCTAAGCAAATTAATCATGATGGACACTATCTCACGGATATTTCGACTTAAAGTGATGGTCGAGCTGGGCGAGTCCATCGTGCGTGAAAAATGTATATCACATGACGAACTCACACAGATCGACCACCATCGGCAACAGACGATTTTCTTTCTCCAAGAACAACTCTCATCTCTCTCTGGTGGTATATATGGTGGTCACTATCTCACGGATATTTCAGACTTTCGGTGATGGTCAAGTTGGGCGAGTCCATCGTGCGTGACAACTGTATATCACAAGAAAAACTCGCCCAGATTGACCGCCATCGGCAAAAGACGATTTTCTTTCTCCAAGAACAACTCTCATCTCTCTCACGTATATATGGTGGAACTCTTTCTGGTGGTGGTATATATGGTGGACACTATCTCATGGATATTTCGACTTTCGGTGATGGTCAAGCTGGCGAGTCCATTGCGCGTGACAAATATATATCACAAGAAGAACTCATCCAGATTGACCGCCATCGTCGAAAGTCGATTTTCTTCCTCCATATTAGATGCATCAACAATTAATTATTAGATGCATCAAGAATTAATTATCTATAAAAAAAATTAACAATTATCTACATTCATCCATACTTCTTTGCATCTACATACATACATACATCTATATATTGATACATAACAAAACTACAAAAATAGTTCATGCATCAATCCATGCATTAATTAATACACATATATATACATTCATACATCCATGCATCCATCAATCCTTGCATCCATATAAAAGTCCATCAATCTTTGCATCCATATAAAAATCCATGCATCCATACATACACTCATGCATAAATACAAGACCGGGGAGGGGGGATGAAGCTCACCGGCATGATTTCATGTGTCACCTTGCTGATCTGCAATTCCAGGCGATGAAACCCTAGCAGAGCAATAAATTTCTTGAATATTGCTCATGTCCCTGAAAAATGCGAGGCCGTGGCATGTGCCATGCGGTTGCCCCCTCTTAGAGCACGAGAAGTTACGAGGCCAACGGAGCAACAGGACCAGCACTTCCTACACAAACTGGACACGTTCCCTCTCGATATCCAGAAACTAGCTCGGAGACGGTGCGGTTTACAAGCGGCCTCAGGGGAGGCTTACTCGAAACACGTCCAAACTTTTACCACACCCTACAGAGGCCCTATGATGATACCATGCCAGATTCCGAGCAATCCTACCATCGACATCACAAAATAGTCCATCTCCTTAACAAGAGTATAATGAATACGGAATATCTGGACTATCCCACTATTTATATTTAAACAGGTCTTGTTGCTTGTATGTAGGCGAGGTGTGGGACTAAACTTTGATGGTGGCCTTATCTTTACCGAGAGCAACTCTCGGCAACTGCTCGTATATTGAGAGCCACTCTCGGTAACCGCCACTAGAAGATTCATAGTGACTGTATGGACTCTTAGTAATGAGAGAAGACCGAAGCTTACTACGGTTGGACTATTGAACTATTTAAACAAGTCATTTTGCTAGTTGGCAGGTGAGGTGGGACTAAATCTTTGCTGAGCGCCACTCTCGGCAAAGAGTTGCAACCGTAACCGTGTCGTTAGTCGCCGCTGAATGTGCCACGTGGCAAAACTTTGCTGTGTGTGGCCGGATGGCCCTCGGCAAATAGTGCCTTTGCCGAGTATATATAGCCTGTTTGCTGAGCAATACTGTCGGTAATGTCGTGTGTTTGCCTACTTATTCCCTTTGCCGAGTACCACTCTCGGCGTTCTTTACTTTGCCGAGTGCCCGTGTTTTGCTCTCCGCGAAGACGCCGACACCCAGCGTATACGAAAATTCCTGTAGTGCGCCACCGCCAAGCAAGGAGGGAGAAGGCCTTGCCGCCATCCAGGCTGGTCGGGCTTTGCCTGGCAGCGCGCACAGGCGGCGGCGAGTAGAGTATAGAGAGGGGCTGGTCAGCAGGGGAACTAGGTTGCCCGGACGTGGCAAAGTAATGAGGCGGCCTCAGCATGGAAGCAGACATGTGGGTCCGCACCACCGAACTGGCTCGGTTTTTTATTACCTGGTCAGGTTTAATTTTACAACAACGGTACCTTGTCCGGTTTGATGTTTTCAACAGTCTGCAGTGCAAGTTACAACTATGGTAAAAATATGTGGTCCAAAATGCAATTTTTGGCATCAAGATGGTGTCCAAGTATATGCACATAGAAATTAGTTAATTAAATTTATGTTTCAGAGGTTGTCTTAGTGGCCAAAACGTCATTTTCTGCTTCTCAAGACTGACAAGTATAGCCTGATACATAACTTGGTTAACTGACGGAATGACATGCAACAAATTAAAGTGACATTCCATTTTTATCTTTACCTTTGTATCCCTGTGTATCTTTAAACACAGCAAGCAAAGAATATGATGATGGCTGCGTGTGGTGTGTGTGAAGCAAGGAATTGACAGCTTTTATTTAGAGAGACAAAGCACAAAGAAAAAGCACGAAAAGCAGACGCAAGGCATGCCAGCTCATGTGTATGCATAATTGCATATGCATGCTCATAATGCTAGCTAAGCTATATCCATATTCCTTCTACTCAAGGCACATGTCTGCATGCAACTTCCAATTTCCACCTCCCCGATCTATTTTGCTTCTGTAGGCTTCTGCCAGCACCACAATTTATCAAGGTACCAACCTTAATCATTTTGTATACATATCTGCAGATTAGTAAATTCCTTCTCCAAATCTGTACGAGTCATTAATTATTTAGTGAGGAATGATGTTAACTTGTTCAAATGTGTAGGAAAGGAAGGAATTTTTCACATGGAGCTGCTGCCCTTGTCGCTAAGCAAGAACTAGATCATAGCCAAAAAGGAAGATTGGTCCGATTCGTCATGCCTCCAGAGGTAAATCCATCACTCACCTTGATCTTCAGTGATTAATGCTGCAGTTTGTGTTCTACTTTGGTTTCTTTAGCTACTGAGCGTAACTTGGATCTTAATTTTTTAGTGATGGTACAGTCAAGAATATAAACACACTTAATTTTTTACACACTTGATTGGTGATTATGCAGTTATCACTCACTTGCATGTTTTTATATGCACCACTTGATCATTGCTTTTATTTTTGTTAATAAGTTATGTCCTAATGATTATGATTTTTCTTAGTTAAGATGCACATTGTAGTTTGAAATGAAAGAGTTGCGAAATAAAGCTAAAAATGGCTTACCTCATTCTGTGTTATTATTGTTGAACACTACAGGAGATAAAGCTCCAGGCAAAAAACATCAATGCTGCAGCAGCAGAGATAATTGGTGTTTTGGAGGACACAGGCAAAGGAAATGTCATCTACTTCAAGGGCTGGGAGGGATTTGGAGCATCGGCTGTTCTCAATCTGGTAGCTCAACGCCTGAAATCATCAACAAGACAGAACAAGTTTGATAAGGTTATCCATGTGGATTGCTCGGTATGGAAAAGCATGAGAGCCCTGCAAAAGGCAATCGCGGAGGAGCTGGAGCTTCCGCGTTCAGTAATGGCCATCTTTGATCGGTGTGAGGAGGACGACGACTTCAGTGGGATAGATGAAGGCTCCAGAGGGGTGATAGCAGATATCAGAAGGGAAATCTTCAGAAAACTCGTTAACAGTATATTTGTGGTGGTTTTTCACAAAGGGAGCAGAAGATACATTGATTTGTATGATTGTGGTGTCCCAATAACACATTTTTGAGTAACAAGATGTTGTGGACCTGGCATGGGGGTTTCGGCATGATCTCAATCTAATACTAGAAGATGGGGAAGAGGGAAAGATGGAGAGTCAGACAGATGTTCTCTTAGATGCTTCTGCGGAACTTGAAGATGAGGAAATACGAGATCTACTGCATGAAGAGGCTTTGGAGGTTGCCAGGTGTGCGGGGATTGTTCAGCCCGATGATATAAGCCACAAGATATTCATGGAGTGCTTCATATACAAGACACTGATTGCTATGGACTTGCGGACACATGCACCAAACTATTGGGTCTGCGATGGTATCATAGAGGGCCAAAACAATACATCAGCATGGGAGATTGGCTATTCTCTGCAAAGAAACATGAGCTGGGATTCACCTGTTATAGGATCTGATGAGGCCGCAGCTTTTTTGCTAGATGTATTGAATGATTCACATGTTAACCGCTGGAATTTCACCACCCACAAAGAATTGCGAAATGATAATACTCATGTGCTGCCTCCTCAGGCCACGTCGTTCTTCCTTTCTGCAGATGAACCACCAACAAATACAACATCAATATTGGCAGTTCGCATGTTCCAACATCCACAAAGCAGCAAGCTACGTGTCTTACACCTGTCTCATTGCACCTTCAGTTTTGCATCTCCCCCCTTTGTCCATTGTGCCCAACTAAGATTGCTCCATCTGGACCATTGCACAAATATCACAGATGATGACGAGCATCCAAGCCAGAATGAAGACATGTCATGTTTCCAGAAGCTATGGGTGATGGATCTGAGGTATACAGAATGGTACTTGGCTGCTATCTCAAAAGATGAAGAGATTGATGGTTGAACTCAGGGAGTTAAATGTGGAGGGAGTCAAGCATGGGAGCATAAGTGATTTGTGTGGCGGTAGACCTAGCCTTGTCATACTTCGAGTAACAGCAGCAGATCCGATCCCTATGGAGAACGAAGACACAAATAATCAAGAACAATTCCCCAATATGTCTAGTAGAAATAGCCTTACGACATCTAGCTTCATCAACGATGTCCTGCCTCCGTGGCTCGAGTCATTTAGCTTCATCAACAAAGATGCAACTGCTGCCAAGACATCTAGAATCTCCTTTCAGGGTTGTTCTCGGTTGAAGAATATACTTCTCATAGGAAATTTGGGGAGACTGGAGGAGCTAGACCTCTCGGGTACGGCAGTGAAAACCCTTGACCTCAGAGAAGTGGAAGCTCCAAACCTCAAGCGTCTCATGCTGCTGGGCTGTGAGAAGCTCCGTTCAATATTATGGCCTCCGGAAGACAAGATGACATGTGTATTGGAGAAGTTACACATCAGCACCGTCCAATCTGCATCACCTAGCGAGATTAATTGGGAAGAGAAGACCAAGGAGGCTAATGTTGCTGCAGGATCATCATCTATCCTTGCTTTTCGGGCTTCACCACAAGGCATCGGTCGAACTGCATCTTTTAAGTTTAAGTGGTACATTTCTGTAGTGGACCCAAGGCTCATGTGGTCGCTTCTTCCCTTTCAACGATATATTAAGAGAAACTATGTATACATGGAGATTGATTCATCTTCTGCAAGTGGAGTTTCTGCTGGTTATCGCGAAGTTCCTCAAGGCTTCGGGAGTCAGCGGCAGATTGCTCAATACCTATATGCAAGAGATGTCTTTCAAGAGCACCCACAAGATGTCAGTGCTATTGAAGGTGTGATCGGCTGGATGTGGGCTTGCCCACGTACTCCTACTCCAAGTCCTCGGGACTGGTACTTTCACATGCAAGATGAAGACAAGATGGAGAGAGGATCGTTACAGCAACAACACAACACTCAGAGGATTAGAACCAGTGTTGCCTTAGCCCCTGTTTTGATGTGTGATAATGCACCGTTGTTGTATGTGCATGATAGCTCGTCCACCACTTGCATTCCGTGCCCACAAGGTGCAAAATGGCGCTGCCTTGACTGGTGCAGAGTTGAGAGGTGCCCCAAGCTATGCTCTGTCTTTGCTACTCCCCATGAAAGTGATGGCCAGACCGCCTTTCGGTGCTTGTCTATGTTCTGGGCGTCCCAGCTCCCGAAGGCGTGCTACATATGGAACTGGAGGGCACTAGCTCAACCTGGTAGTTTTTCGTTTCAAGATCTAGTATTCTTGCACCTGGACTATTGCCCCAGGCTCATACATGTGCTTCCCTTGTCTGAGCATATGTACACCCTGCCTAGCCTGGAGACGCTCGTGATCGTTAGGTGCGGTGATCTGAAGGAAGTCTTCCCTTTGGACCCTAAGCGCCAACAGAAGCAGGAAATTATAAGATTTCCCAACCTAAGAAGGATCCACCTGTACCAGCTCTACACTCTACAGAGCATCTGTGGGAGCAGGATGTCAGCGCCCAACCTTAAGACCATCAGAATCAGGGGTTGCTGGGGCCCTACACGCTTGCCATCTGTCAGCAGCAGCACCACCAAGCGGCCCAAGGTGGACTGCGAGAAGGACTGGTGGGACAACCTAAAGTGGGACGGTCTAGAGGCGAACCACGACCCTTCTTTCTACGAGCCGAGCCACTCACGATACTACAAGAAGGCCCACCTGCCAAGGGGCACAGTGCTCAGGTGAGATATATATGTGGTTTCCGTCCCTACGTTGATCAATAACTTGGCAAGCTGGCAAACTTAAACTTATCGTTTCTATTTGTACTACTTTTATTTTGTCCCGATACTATGCGTGCATAGTATCATCCCATTGATGGTTTGTTCTGCTGCATTACTGTAGGTAATCAAATCCATCCATGGTCGATGATCGCTACAGGCACGTCGACCCTGCAGTGCTACTGTGCTTAATTGGCTGAAGCTTTCTCCGAAGTGCACGTTTGTGTGTGTTTTTGCCTTAATTGATGCTGCTTGATTGGTCCGTGTGAAATCTGTATCTGCATTGCCACGGTGTGGCGGTGCGTCTTCCAGTTCAGTTTGATTTGATTTGGTTTGCTTTGTCTTGATCTTGTTTGGTTTGCTCAGCTTTGCTCGATAAAAGCCATATATATAAGCGTGAAAGTAAGTATGCATCATCTGGTTGGATAGATGATACGAGCTTTGAGAGAAATAAATAAGAGAAGGTATTCGGCCTGTGCTGCATGAGCGCCCTGCCGGCTCATGCTGCTGCTCTCCATTTGTGTGTTTTGGTGTGTGATTTTTCAGCGATGGACTGATTATTTTAATGCTAAGCAATTCCTTTGACTTGTATACAAATGATGATTTGTGTGTGTCATCATATACAAACTACAGCTTTATGTTTTCTTTTGTGCTGATCATATATACAAATGGTGATTTGGATCAGTTTTTTCTGCACTGGTTCTTGCTGCAAACATTTGCTCTTTATTACCTAGATTTAGACCTGGATTAGAGTAGATAATAAGCCACAGGGGGTTAACTGATTAATTCTAAGTCCTATTGGCTGTAGAAGATGTGACTTAGGCAACTCTGAATTTAGCAAGACTGCGAGACTGAAGATGTTAACAATCAGAACCAGTACATACATGGCAGGGAAGTAGGTAGTAGTAGCAGAATGGAATCCTTTTTCTTATCCATGTCACTGAAGTGAAATGACAGACAAAGTTTCTCAACTAGCTTGCCTGCAGCACCTCTAGGGGCAACCACCGACATGTGTTTTCGTGACATTTCGGCAAATTCAGATGTTTTCTACAACAGATTCAAAAAAAGTGTCGCCAATCAGATCTCCACATGGGGGCAGGGTGCATCTAAAATCTACAGTGGTAACTTTGACCATGTTCAAGACCAAATGCACAGCCATACTCCAGGCTTTATTTGCCTGGCTTCTCTTCTTATATGCCAGGCTAAAGTAAATAGTAAATACCGTAGATGAGCAGAGCTATCTTTAATTAAAGACGAAATTTCTTCACAGATAATGGTCCCGTCTGCTCTTTGTGCGGTGTGCGCATCGGTGATTTCTAGGGATCATCGTCTTTGGACGAATTGCCCTTTTTAAGTAGGGACCGCTGACTAGCATCCTTTAATCTTCATTCTGTTAAACCAGCACGTATGTACATGTGGTCCGGCAGCCTAGCCGGCCCTTCCTTCCTTTCCTTGTAGTCGAAGACTAGAGGTAGAGATAGAGATAGTCAGTTTATATTCTCTGTTATCCTTTGTAACTAGATATCTCTTCCCTCTCTCCCAAGTTGTAATCTCAACTACTTGTACGCTATCCAGGGAGTTGCGCCCCTGGCAATATAACATGCAAGCGTCGCCTAGAGCAAGGGTACGACGTTTCCCACATGGTAATTAGAACCTAACTCTTCCCATCTAGCGATCTCCTCCTCCCACCGCCGCACCTCCTGCCATGGCCTCCTCTAGCGCAGCCAACTCCACCCTCTCTGGCTAGATCACCGAACACCTCACTCGAACCAACTACATCCTATGGCGAACCCAGATCACACCACAGCTTCGGGGGGCAGGGTTCTTCGGCTACGTAGACGGGAGCATGCCGGAGCCGGCCAAGGTCATCGTCAGCAAGGACAAGGATGGCAAGGAGGAGTCCATCCCCAACCCGATTAGCTCGGTTTGGATCCGAGAGGATCAGCAGGTGCTTGGTTACCTTCTGAATAACCTCTCCAAAGAAGTGCTTGTGTAGGTGACCTCGAACGCCCACGCGCACGAACTCTGGACAGCATTGGCGAGCATGTTCTCGTCCACATCACTGTCTCGCGTCAACAACATCCACGCGTCGCTCACGAACGCGCAGAAAGGACAACAGTCGGTGGCCTCCTACTTCGCATCCATGCGGGGTTTCACCGACGAGCTAGTTGCAGCAGGCAAGCCCCTGCAAGATGATGAGTTGATCTCCTACATCCTCAACGGGATGGATGTGGAGTACCAACCGCTCGTCTCCGCCCTCGACGCTCGGATCGTTCCTGTCACCCTTGATGTGTTGTTCTCTATGATGAGCAATTTTGATCAACGTGTTGGAAATATGCCCTAGAGGCAATAATAAAAGTATTATTATATTTCCTTGTTCATGATAATTGTCTTTTATTCATGCTATAAGTGTATTATCCGGAAATCGTAATACACGTGTGAATACAAAGACCACAATATGTCCCTAGTGAGCCTCTAGTTGACTAGCTCGTTGTGATCAACAGATAGTCATGGTTTCCTGGCTATGGACATTGGATGTCGTTGATAACGGGATCACATCATTAGGAGAATGATGTGATGGACAAGACAATCCTAAGCATAGCACAAAGATCGTGTAGTTCGTTTGCTAGAGCTTTTCCAATGTCAAGTATCTCTTCCTTAGACCATGAGATCGTGTAACTCCCGGATACCGTAGGAGTGCTTTGGGTGTATCAAGCGTCACTGGCGAATCGGGTGACTATAAAGGTGCATTACAGGTATCTCCGAAAGTGTCTTTTGGGTTGACACGGATCGAGATGGGATTTGTCACTCCGTAAACGGAGAGGTATCTCTGGGCCCACTCGGTAGGACATCATCATAATGTGCACAATGTGACCAAGGGGTTGATCACGGATGATGTGTTGCGGAACGAGTAAAGAGACTTGCCGTAACGAGATTGAACAAGGTATTGGTATACCGACGATCGAATCTCGGGCAAGTAAAATACCGCTAGACAAAGGGAATTGTATACGGATCGTTGAGTCCTTGACATCGTGGTTCATCCGATGAGATCATCGTGGAACATGTAGGAGCCAACATGGGTATCCAGATCCGCTGTTGGTTATTGACCGGAGAACGCCCTCGGTCATGTCTACATGTCTCCCGAACCCGTAGGGTCTACACACTTAAGGTTCGATGACGCTAGGGTTATAAAGGAAGCTTGTATGTGGTTACCGAATGTTGTTTGAGTCCGGATGAGATCCCGGACGTCACGAGGAGTTCGGAATGGTCCGGAGGTAAAGATTTATATATGGGAAGTCTGTTTTGGTCACCGGAAAAGTTTGAGGCGATATCGGTAATGTCTGGGACCACCGGAGGGTCCTGGGTCCACCAAGTGGGGCCACATGCCCGGAAGGTTGCGTGGGCCAAGTGTGGGAGGAACCAGCCCCAAGGGGGCTGGTGCGCCCCCCACAAGGGGCCCAAGGCGCAAGGGGAAGTGGGAGGGGGCAAACCCTAGTCCAGATGGGCCCTAAGGCCCATCTAGTGGGCGCCTCCCTCTCCATCCCCTCTTGGCCGCCTCCCTTGATCCCATCTAGGGCTGGCCGCCCCCCTAGGGGGTGGAAACCCTAGAGGGGGCGCAGCCCTCCCCTTCCCCTATATATATGAGGCCCTGGGGGCTGCACAGAACACATGAGTTCTCTCCCTCTTGGTGCAGCCCTGCCTCTCCTCCTCCTCCTCCTCTCCCTAGGTGCTTGGCGAAGCCCTGCGGGATTGCCACGCTCCTCCATCACCACCATGCCGTTGTGCTGCTGCTGGATGGAGTCTTCCTCAACCTCTCCCTCTCTCCTTGCTGGATCAAGGCGTGGGAGACGTCACCGGGCTGAACGTGTGTTGAACGCGGAGGTGCCGTCCGTTCGGCACTTGATCATCGGTGATTTGAATCACGACGAGTACGACTCCATCAACCCCGTTCACTTGAACGCTTCCGCTTAGCGATCTACAAGGGTATGTAGATGCACTCTCCCGTTACTCGTTGCTTAGATGAATCCATAGATAGATCTTGGTGACACGTAGGAAAATTTTGAATTTCGCCACGCTACCCAATGATGGTATCGAGCTAGGTTTATTGCGTAGATTCTTTGCACGAGTAGAACACAAAGTAGTTGTGGGCGTTGATTTTGTTCAATATGCTTACCGTTACTAGTCCAATCTTGTTTCGACGGCATTGTGGGATGAAGCGGCCGGACCGACCTTACACGCTCTTCGTGAGGCAGGTTCCACCGATTGACATGCACCGTGCATAAGGTGGCTAGCGGTGCCGCCTCCCACTTTAGTCGGAACGGATTCGATGAAAAGGGTCCTTATGAAGGGTAAATAGCAATTGGCAAATCACGTTGTGGTTTTATGAGGTAAGAAACGTTCTTGCTAGAAACCCATAGCAGCCACGTAAAACATGCAAACAACAATTAGAGGACGTCTAACTTGTTTTTGCGGGGTATGCTATGTGATGTGATATGGCCAAGATGAATGTGATGAATGATATGTGATGTATGAGATTGATCATGTTCTTGTAATAGGATTCACGACTTGCATGTCGATGAGTATGACAACCGGCGAGAGCCATAGGAGTTGTCTTTATTTATTGTATGACCTGCGTGTCATTGAACAACGCCATGTAATTACTTTACTTTATTGCTAACGGTAGCCATAGTAGTAGAAGTAATAAGTTGGCGAGACGACTTCATGGAGACACGATGATGGAGATCATGATGATGGAGATCATGGTGTCATGCGGTGACGATGATGATCATGGAGCCCCAAGATGGAGATCAAAGGAGCAAAATGATATTGGCCATATCATGTCACTATTTGATTGCATATGATGTTTATCATGTTTATGCATCTTGTTTACTTAGGACGACGGTAGTAAATAAGATGATCCTTACAAAATTTCAAGAAGTGTTCTCCCCGATCGTGCACCGTTGCTACAGTTCGTCGCTTCTAAGCACCACGTGATGATCGGGTGTGATGGATTCTTACGTTCACATACAACGGTGTAAGACAGTTTTACACAGCGAAAACACTTGGGGTTAACTTGACGAGCCTAGCATGTGCGGACATGGCCTCGGAACACGGAGACCGAAAGGTCGAGCATGAGTCGTATAGTAGATACGATCAACATGAAGATGTTCACCGATGATGACTAGTCCGTCTCACGTGATGATCGGACACGGGCTAGTTGACTTGGATCATGTAATCACTTAGATGACCGGAGGGATGTCTATCGAGTGGGAGTTCATAAGATGAACTTAATTATCCTGAACATAGTCAAAAGACCTTTGCAAATTATGTAAAGCTCGCGCTTTAGTTCCACTATTTAGATATGTTCCTAGAGAAAATATAGTTGAAAGTTGTGATGGCGATTATGCGGACAAGAGAAAGCTCATGTCCTTAATGCACCGCTCAATGTCTGAACCCCAAACATCGTTTATGGATGTTGCGAACATCGGACATACACGCTTTGATAACTACGTGATAGTTCGGATAAGCGGTTTAGAATTAAGGCACCAAAGATGTTTTTCAAATGTCGCGGAACATATGAGATGTTTGAGGGCTGAAATTGAGATTTCAGGCTCGTGCCCACGCCAAGAGGTATGAGACCTCCGACGATTTTCTTAGCCTGCAAACTAAGGGAGAAAAGCTCAATCGTTGAGCTTGTGCTCGATTGTGCGAGTGCAACAATCACTTGAATCGAGTGGGAGTTGATCTTCCGGATGAGATAGTGATGTTTCTCCAAAGTCATTGCCACCAAGCTGCTGGAGCTTTGTGATGAACTATAACATATCGGGGATAGATATGATGATCCTTGAGGTATTCACGATGTTTGACACCGTGAAAGTAGAAATCAAGAAGGAGCATCAATTGTTGATGGTTGGTGAAACCACTAGTTTCAAGAAGGGCAAGGGCAAAAAGGGATACTTCATGAAACGGCAAATCAGCTGCTGCTCTAGTGAAGAAACCCAAGTTGAACCCAAACCCGAGACTAAGTGCTTCTGGGAAACAACCACTGGAGCGGAATTACCCTAGATACTTGGTAGATGAGAAGGCTGGCAAGGTCGATAGAAGTATATTGGATATGCATTATGTTAATGTGTACTTTACTAGTACTCCTAGTAGCACCAGGGTATTAGATACCGGTTCGGTTGCTAAGTGTTAGTAACTCGAAATAAAAGCTACGGAATGAACGGAGACTAGCTAAAGGTGAGCTGACGATATGTGTTGGAAGTGCTTCCAAGGTTGATGTGATCAAGCATCACACGCTCCCTCCACCATCGAGATTTGGTGTTTGCGTTGAGCATAGACATGATTGGATTATGTCTATCGCAATACGGTTATTCATTTAAGGAGAATAATGGTTACTCTATTTATTTGAATAATACTTTCAATGGTCTTGCACCTAAAGGAATGGTTTATTGAATCTCGATCGTAGTGATACACATTTCATGCCAAAAAGATATAAGATAGTAATGATAGTACCACTTACTTGTGGCACTGCCATGTAAGTCATATTGGTGTAAAACGCATGAAGAAGCTCCATATTGATGGATCTTTGGACTCACTCGTTTTTGAAAAGTTTGAGACATGCGAACCATGTCTATTGGTGTGTACGCATGAAGAAACTCCAAGCAAGATGGATTGTTTGGACTCACTTGATTTTGAATCACTTGAGATATGCAAATCATACCACATGGGCAAGATGAGTGAAAAGCCTCGTTTTCAGTAAGATGGAACAAGATAGCAACTTGTTGGAAGTAACACATTTTGATGTGTGCAGTCCAATGAGTTTGAGGCATCTGATGAATATCGTTATGTTCTTACTTCACAGATGATTCGAGTAGATGTAGAGTATATTTACTTGATGAAACACAAGTCTGAATTATTGAATGGTTCAAGTAATTTCAGAGTGAAGTTGAAGATCATCGTGACAAGAGGATGAAATGTCTATGATATGATCATAGAGATGAGTATCTGAGTTCTGAGTTTTGGCACATAATTAAGACATTGTGGAAATTGTTTCACAATTAATACCGCTGGAACACCATAGTTTGATGGTGTGTCCGAACATCGTAGTTGCACCCTATTGGATATGGTGCGTACCATGATGTCTCTTATCGAATTACCACTATTGTTTATGGGTTAGGCATTAGAGACAACCACATTCACTTTAATTAGGGCACCACGTAATTCCGTTGAGATGACACCGTATGAACTATGGTTTAGAGAAACCTAAGCTGTCATTTCTTAAAAGGTTTGGGGCTGCGACGCTTATGTGAAAGTTTCAGGTTGATAAGCTCGAACCCAAAGCGGATAAAATGCATCTTCATAGGACACCCAAAACAGTTGGGTATACCTCCTAATTCAGATCCGAAAGCAATAGGGATTGTTTCTTGAATCGGGTCCTTTCTCGAGGAAAAGTTTGTCTCGAAAAGTTGAGTGGGAGGATGGTGGAGACTTGATATGGTTATTGAACCGTTACTACAACTAGTGTGTAGCAGGGCACAGGAAGTTGTTCCTATGGCACCTACACCAATTGAAGTAGAAGCTTATGATAGTGATCATGAAACTTCGGATCAAGTCACTACCGCACCTCGTAGGGTGACAAGGATGCGTACTACTTTAGAGTGGTACAGTAATCCTGTCTTGAAGGACATGTTGCTAGGCAACGATGAACCTACGAGCTATGGAGAAGCAATGGTGGGCCCAAATTCCGACAAATGGTTAGAAGCCATGAAATCCGAGATAGGATCCATGTATCAGAACAAAGCATGGACTTTGGTGGACTTGCCCGATGATCGGCAAGCCATTGAGATAAATGGATCTTTAAGAAGAAGACGGGCGTGGACGGTAATGTCACCGTCTATGAAGCTCGACTTGTGGCGAAGAGTTTTTCACAAGTTCAAAGAGTTGACTACGATGAGATTTTCTCATCCGTAGCGATGCTTAAGTCCATCGGAATCATGTTAGCATTAGCTGCATTTATGAAATCTGGCAGATGGATGTCAAAACGAGTTTCCTTACCAATTTCGTAAGGAAAGGTTGTATGTGATACAATCAGAAAGGTTTTGTCGATCCTAAGGATGCTAAAAGGTATGCTGGCTCCAATGATTCTTCTAAGGACTGGAGTAAGCATCTCGGAGTTGGAATGTGCACTTTGATAAGATGATCAAAGATTTTAGGTTTATACAAAGTTTATGAGAAACTTGTATTTCCAAAGAAGTGAGTGGGAGCACTATAGAATTTCTGATGAGTATATGTTGTTGACATATTGTTGATCAGAAATGATGTAGAATTTTTCTGTAAAGCATATAGGGTTATTTGAAAAGTGTTTTTCAATAGAAAACCTGGATTAAGCTACTTGAACATTGAGCATCAAGATCTATGAGGATAGATCAAAAATGCTTAATAGTACTTTCAAATGAGCACGTACCTTGACATGATCTTGAAGGAGTTCAAGATGGATCAGTCAAAAAAAGGAGTTCTTGCCTGAGATGTAAGGTATGAAGTTAAGACTTAAAAGCTCGACCACGGCAGAATAGAGAGAAAGGACGAAGGTCGTCCCCTATACTTCAGACGTAGGCTCTACAGTATGCTATCTGTGTACCGCACTGAAGTGTGCCTTGCCATGAGTCATCTAGGGTACAAGAGTGATCCAAGAATGGATCATTGGACAATGATCAAAGTTATCCTTAGTAACTAGTGTACTAAGGAATTTTCTCGATTATGGAGGTGGTAAAGAGTTCGTCGTAAAGGGTTACGCCGATGCAAGCTTTACACCTATCCGGATAGCTCGAGTAGAGACACCGGATCGTATAATGGAGCAATTTTAGAATAGCTCCAAGTAGAACGATCATTTGGAATAGCTCCAAATAGAGCGTGGTAGCTACATCTAGGAGATGACATAGAGATTTGTAAAGCACACACGGATCTGAAAGGTTCAGACCCGTTGACTAAAACCTCTCTCACAAGCAAAACTTGATCAAACCCCAGAACTCATTTGATGATATTGGTCACATGGCGATGT
Organism: Aegilops speltoides; assembly: GCA_021437245.1. NCBI lineage: Eukaryota > Viridiplantae > Streptophyta > Magnoliopsida > Poales > Poaceae > Aegilops > Aegilops speltoides. The sequence goes on from JAHHZJ010000923.1 coordinate 26,072, forward strand.
GACCTGTCAATGTTAAATCACATGGCGATGTGAACTAGATTATTGACTCTAGTGCAAGTGGGAGACTGTTGGAAATATGCCCTAGAGGCAATAATAAAAGTATTATTATATTTCCTTGTTCATGATAATTGTCTTTTATTCATGCTATAAGTGTATTATCCGGAAATCGTAATACACGTGTGAATACAAAGACCACAATATGTCCCTAGTGAGCCTCTAGTTGACTAGCTCGTTGTGATCAACAGATAGTCATGGTTTCTCGCTATGGACATTGGATGTCGTTGATAACGGGATCACATCATTAGGAGAATGATGTGATGGACAAGACCCAATCCTAAGCATAGCACAAAGATCGTGTAGTTCGTTTGCTAGAGCTTTTCCAATGTCAAGTATCTCTTCCTTAGACCATGAGATCGTAACTCCCGGATACCGTAGGAGTGCTTTGGGTGTATCAAAGCCACAACGAATCGGGTGACTATAAAGGTGCATTACAGGTATCTCCGAAAGTGTCTTTTGGGTTGACACGGATCGAGCGGGATTTGTCACTCCGTGTAAACGGAGAGGTATCTCTGGGCCCACTCGGTAGGACATCATCATAATGTGCACAATGTGACCAAGGGGTTGATCACGGGATGATGTGTTGCGGAACGAGTAAAGAGACTTGCGTAACGAGATTGAACAAGGTATTGGTATACCGACGATCGAATCTCGGGCAAGTAAAATACCGCTAGACAAAGGGAATTGTATACGGATCGATCGAGTCCTTGACATCGTGGTTCATCCGATGAGATCATCGTGGAACATGTGGGAGCCAACATGGGTATCCAGATCCCGCTGTTGGTTATTGACCGGAGAACGTCTCGGTCATGTCTACATGTCTCCGAACCCGTAGGGTCTACACACTTAAGGTTCGATGGCGCTAGGGTTATAAAGGAAGCTTGTATGTGGTTACCGAATGTTGTTCGAGTCCGGATGATATCCCGGACGTCACGAGGAGTTCGGAATGGTCCGGAGGTAAAGATTTATATATGGGAAGTCCTGTTTTGGTCATAGGAAAAGTTTGAGGCGATATCGGTAATGTACCGGGACCACCGGGAGGGTCCCGTGGGTCCACCAAGTGGGGCCACATGCCCCGGAAGGTTGCGTGGGCCAAGTGTGGGAGGGAACCAGCCCCAAGGGGGCTGGTGCGCCCCCCACAAGGGGCCCAAGGCGCAAGGGGAAGTGGGAGGGGGCAAACCCTAGTCCAGATGGGCCCTAAGGCCCATCTAGTGGCGCCTCCTCTCCATCCCCTTGGCCGCCTCCCTTGATCCCATCTAGGGCTGGCCGCCCCCTAGGGGTGGAAACCCTAGAGGGGCGCAGCCCCCTTCCCCTATATATATGAGGCCCAGGGGCTGCATGAACACATGAGTTCTCTCCCTCTTGGTGCAGCCCCGCCTCCTCCTCCTCCTCCTCTCCCTAGGTGCTTGGGCGGCCTGCTGGGATTGCCACGCTCCTCCATCACCACCATGCCGTTGTGCTGCTGCTGGATGGAGTCTTCCTCAACCTCTCCCTCTCTCCTTGCTGGATCAAGGCGTGGGAGACGCCACCGGCTGAGCGTGTGTTGAACGCGGAGGTGCCGTCCGCTCGCACTTGATCATCGTGATTTGAATCACGGCAGTACGACTCCATCAACCCCGTTCACTTGAACGCTTCCGCTTAGCGATCTACAAGGGTATGTAGATGCACTCTCCCGTTACTCGTTGCTTAGATGAATCCATAGATAGATCTTGGTGACACGTAGGAAAATTTTTGAATTTCTGCTACGTTACCCAACACAACGGGTGGCCATCTTCCAAGGAGCAGGCACACGAGGCGGCTTCAAATCTTCTGCCAACACTGCCACCCACGGTTGTGGCGGGGTCTCACGTCATCGAGGCCCTCCGCAGAACAGCAAGGGCAAGGGCAGCGGCGGCGGAGGCAACAACAGCAACAACTCCGCACGCCAAGGCGGCGGCGGTCGGCCCTCCTACACCAACACCAGGGGCCGGCGCAATGGCAGCTCCTCCAACAGCAGGTCTCGCCCCGACACAATCAGATGCCAAATCTGTGGGAAGCCGGGGCACTCTGCCAAGGACTGCTGGTACCGCTTTGATGAGGACGATGATGATTCTTCTCAAGATGAAAAAGTGGCCTGAGCTGCTGATGGCTCCTACGGTGTCGACACAAATTGGTACGTCGACAGCGGTGCCACAAACCACATCACCGGCGAGCTTGACAAGGTGACTATGCGAGAGAAGTACCGTGGCAAAGATCACATCCACACCGCCAGTGGAGAAGGTATGAAAATTAGTCACATTGGTCATTCAGTTATTAAAACCCCTCATAGAAAAATTCATCTCCGAAAAGATTTTGCATGTCCCTAGTGCCTCTAAAAATCTTCTTTCCGTTCATCGCATTGCCATTGACAACCATGTCTTTCTTGAATTTCACCCCTTCTTCTTTTTGATTAAGGATCCGACAACGAGGAAGGTGCTATATCGAGGTAGATGCGTTCGTGGGCTTTACCCTTTGATCCCGGAGATTAGAAGATTGAACAAACAAGTTTTTAGTGCCACCAAAGTGTCTTCAACACTATGGCACGATCGATTAGGACATGCTTCATTTTCTTTAGTTGAGAAGTTGCTTAGGAAGAATAAACTCCCATATGTTGGTGAGCGAGATGTTGAAACAGTTTGTGATTCTTGCCAAAAGGCTAAAAGTCATCAATTACCGTATCCAATTTCCACTAGTGTTTCTACTATGCCTTTGCAACTTATCTTCTCTGATGTGTGGGGGCCTGCACCCTCTTCTGTTGGTAGACATACCTACTACGTGAGTTTCATTGACAACTATAGCAAGTTTTCTTGGATCCATCTTCTTAAGAAACGATCCGATGTGTTCCAAGTTTTTCTCAATTTTCAAGCTTTGGTTGAACGAAAATTCAATAGCAAGATCATTGCCCTCCAGTCTGACTGGGGAGGTGAATATGAAAAATTAAACTCTTTCTTTCAAAAACTTGGAATCTCTCATCATGTGTCTTGCCCGCATGCTCATCAACAGAATCGGTCAGCTGAGCGCAAGCACAGACACATCATTGAGGTTGGCCTAGCACTTGGCGCCTCCATGCCCCTCAAATTCTGGGATGAGGCATTTCTTGCTGCAGTACACATCATCAATATGCTACCCAGTTGTGTCATAAACAACGAAACTCCCATGGAAAGACTTCTTCACACAAAACCAGATTACACAACACTTCATGTTTTTGGGTGTGCATGTTGGCCCAATCTTCGTCCTTACAACAATCACAAGCTTATGTTTCGATCTAAGCAATGGGTGCTTCTTGGTTACAGCAACCAACACAAAGGTGTCAAGTGCCTTGACGTACCTACGGGTCGTGTGTATATCTCTCGCGATGTTGTTTTTGACGAGACACAATTTCCTTTCTCCAAACTTCATCCCAACGCCAGCGCACTTCTACGTCAAGAAATTCTCCTTTTACCACCAAATCTCACCGGCCTTGATCTAGGGGGAAATAATTATGATGATCAACTGTTGACTAATTCTCATAACCGTGTGCATGAGCTTTGTGATGATGCAGCTGAAAATTGTGAAGAAAATGGTGAAGCAACAGCAACAAACACTTCACATTTTATGTGTCAAGTTTTGGGGAACAAATCCCCTCGGGATCAGCAGCGCAGGAGATCTGCAGCAGATCCGTCTTGGGATCAGCAGGCGGCAGGGCGCTGGAATCCGTGTCTCCAGCCAGGCGTGGCGCTGGCGCATCCACGAGCGACACGCAGTGCTCCTCGCCGGTCCTGACGCGGCCTCCAGCCCACACCAATCAGGCGTGGACACCCGGCCCACTGGGACTCATTGGGCCACGAGCGGGCCCCGCCACTACGTGCGGCGACGGCAGCAGCCGAGCCCTCCACCTCACGGGCGCGAGACAGGCACGGATCCCGACGCCGATCCTACCTTGTCCCCTGGCCCGCGATCCGGCGCTGATTTGCCCGGGCCCAGCCAATCATTGCCGCATGATGGGCAACCTGGCGCGGGATCGTCTGTGCCGCATGCACCCGAGCTAGCGCCTTCTGGAGCCGCAGAGGATCCCGTCGATCCATCCGAGGCTGCTACCGCAGCGCTGACAGGATCTGCCTCGGGATCGCCGCCTGTTCATGCGTCAGCAGGATCTTCTACGGCCGTTGCTCCGCATACACGCCTACAAAGAGGGGTAACCAAACCTGTTAATTATAAACAAGTTGTGAAATTTGGTTTGGCATGTTCCACAGGTGAACCTAGCACTCCTGAAGAGGCATTTAGCGATACACGATGGAAGAAGGCCATGGAAGAAGAATACACTGCACTCCGCAAAAATAAAACATGGCACCTGGTTCCCCCACGGCAAGGTAAAATTTTGATCGATTGCAAGTGGGTCTTCAGAATAAAGAAAAAATCTGATGGAACCATAGATCGCTAAAAGGCCAGACTTGTTGCGAAGGGCTTTAAACAATGGTATAGCATAGACTATGAGGACACCTTCAGTCCTGTTGTTAAAGCTGCTACTATTCGCCTCGTATTGTCTATTGCTATTTACAGGGGATGGAGTCTCAGACAGCTAGATTTACAGAACACGTTCCTTCATGGTGTTCTGGAAGAGGAAGTATACATGAAGCAACCTCCTGGGTTTGAAAGCAAAAGCAAACCATCTTATGTATGCAAACTTGATAAAGCTCTATATGGACTGAAACAGGCTCCTAGGGCGTGGTACTCACGACTGAGTCATAAACTGCAAGCACTTGGCTTTCTTCCTTCAAAATCTGACACATTCTTATTTATCTACAATAAGTCAAATACATCCATATTTGTTCTTATTTACGTTGATGATATCATTGTCACAAGTTCATCTAATGAAGCTGTGTCAAGTCTGCTAAAGGATTTGAGTGCTGAGTTTGCTCTTAAGGATCTGGAAGACCTGCATTACTTCATGGGTATTGAAGTTAAAAGGCATGGAGATAGCCTTCATCTCTCTCAGGAGAAATATGCCACTGATCTGGTAAGAAGAGTTGGATTGATACAGAGCTGGAAAGACACCGCCCCCCTTTCCTCTCGCGACCGCGTCGCCCCCTCCCCCGTGCGGGCGACCGGCCGCGTGCCATGCCTCCTCCTTCCAGGCCCTCCCTTCCTCCTCCCTTCCCGCCGCCGTCGCCGGCGCCCGCGGCCGGCTTGGCCCCGGGGCTGCTGGTGGCGGCGGCCTCTGGCCCTCCCCTCCCGGCCGCTCTCCGGCGGGCGGAGCTGCTCCGGTGGTGCGCGAGGCGGCGGCGGTCCGGCGTGGCGGCGGGTTCCGTGGCGCATGCAAGCGAGCAGCTGGGCGGCGGGGCGGCGCGGCGGCGGGATCTGGCATCGCCCGCTCGGCCCAGATCTAGGCCCTTCGGGCCCCGATCTGGGCCTGGGCGGGCCGGCGGCGGGGATGGTCTCCGGCGTGGCTTCTGGGAGGCGGGGGAGATGCGAGGAGCGGCTGGGTGCCGGCGACGACGACGCCGGCCTGCTGCATCGCGGCCGGCGGGGCTTAACGGGCTCGCTGACCTGGCTGGGCTGGGGGTGGCCAAGATGCCCGCTGCCGCGTCCGGACGGCTACCGCGACGGTGCCGGAGGCACGGGCCTCCCGCACGACGGCGGTGGAGGTGGTTCCCTCCCGCTCGGCTTCGGTGTTGCTGCTCCCGTCGTGGTGAGCTTCTCTCCGGTCCTCTTGGCCTCGTGGTGGTGTTCGTAGTGAGGCAGCGTGGGTGTCGGCTCTACTGCGTTGGCGCATGGTGGTGGGCGTCGGTTTGGCGGGTCGGTTCCGTCCGGTTGGGCGGTTGGGGTTGGAATGCGGGAGAAATCCCTGCCTGCTTCGGCCCCGATGCGGTGACACCTGCGGGTACCACCATTCCTTCCTGGAGGGTGTCGGTGGTATCCACCCCCCACCTCCCTCCGCGGGCCCGGGGAAACCCGAGGACTCGTCCGGGCAGCAGCATCGTCGGCGTCGCATCCCTTCTTGGAGGTGCTGCTTGGTACGTGGCGGATCGAAGCCTCGGTCTGTGGTGATTTGTGTTCGGTGGGCGCCGCAGTGGCGGTTCCTCCGTGCTTTGCCAAGCTGCCGTGGTTGGCATTTGTTTCTTCTTCTTTTTCTTGGTGTGTTGTGCTGCTCGCCACAGCGTTATCTGTACTTGATGTTAGTTGCTTTGGAATACAAAGCGGTGGGAAACCCTTTTTCGGTAGAAGAGTTGGATTGCAAGGATGTAAGCCTTCAATAACACCACTATCTAGCACAGAAAAACGGTCACTTTTTGAGGGAAAATCTTTGAGTCAAGAAGACAGTACCAGATACAGAAGCTTAGTGGGAGCTCTTCAGTATTTAACCTTAACAAGGCCTGACATTTCCTTTGCTGTTAACAAAGTATGCCAATTTCTTCATGCTCCCACTACAACTCACTGGACTGCTGCAAAATGTATAGTGAGATATGTAAAAGATACTATGGCACTTGGTCGTACTTTCAGCAAGTCCTCTTCAACCCTTGTTAGTGCTTTTTCTGATTCTGATTGGGCAGGATGTCCAGATGACAGACGCTCCACTGGAGGTTTTGCAGTATTCTTTGGACCAAATTTAATATCTTGATGTGCAAAGAAACAAGCCACAGTGTCACGATCAAGTACAAAAGCTGATTATAAAGCACTAGCTAATGCCACATCAGAGATTATCTGGGTTCAGTCCATGTTGAAAGAGCTTGGTGTGAAGCACACTCGAGTCCCGTGTGTATGGTGTGATAATCTTGGTGCTACCTATTTATCTGCTAATCCAGTCTTCCATGCCAGGACCAAATATATTAAGATAGACTTTCACTTTGTTCGAGAAAGGGTAGCTAATAAGCAATTGGAGATTCGTTTTGTGCACTCACGAGATCAAGTTGCAGATGGGTTCACAAAAGCATTACCTACAAGGAGTCTTGAGGAATTCAAGCGTAATCTCAACTTGACCAAGTTGTGATTAAGGGGGGGTGTTAAACCAGCACGTATGTACATGTGGTCCGGCAGCCTAGCCGGCCCCTTCCTTCCTTTCCTTGTAGCCGAAGACTAGAGGTAGAGATAGAGATAGTCAGTTTATATTCTGTGTTATCCTTTGTAACTAGATATCTCTTTCCTCTCTCCCAAGTTGTAATCTCAACCACTTGTACACTATCCAGGGAGTCGCGCCCCTGGCAATATAACATGCAGGCGTCGCCCAGAGCAAGGGTACGACGTTTCCCACACATTCACCTTAGTTACTCCAGGTAATTCTTTGCAGAAGATGATATCTCTCTCAGGCCTGCTAGGCTAAGAGTTTTTTGAATATGCCTTTTTCTTTGGTGAAGTTTGAACTGTGCTAGCTGCCTCCGCTGGTGCTAAACGGAGGGCGCGTCCCCTGGTACTGCTAATGCCACTGGACGCCAGGTTGTGCCAACAATTGCATCGTCGACCTTGCAGCACTGTACGCCTTGCATCCATTGCTGACGTATCAATGGGGCCAGGGGCTGCTGCACCATTGGGAACGCCTCCAGGGTATAACATGGAATTCCCCTTGTCTCATGACTCATGAGATATATGTGTGGTAAAACTATGTGGTCCAAAATGCAATTTTTTGCATGAAGATGGTGTACAAGTATATGCAAATAGAAAATTAGTTAGTAACTAAATTTATGTTTCAGAGGTATTCTCAGTGGCCAAAACATCATTTTCTGCAACAATACATAACTTGGTCAACTGACGGGATGACAGGCAACAAAGTAACATTCTATTTTTATCTTTACCTTTAAATCCATGTGTATCTTTAAGCCCAACAAGCAAAGAATATGATGATAGATGTGGTGTGTGGGAAGCAAGGAATTCACAGCTTTTATTTCGAGGGATAAAGCACAAAGAAAAAGCGTGCAAAGCAGACGCAAGGAATGCCAGCTAATGTGTATGCAAGCATAGCTGCACATGCCAGCTCCGTTTCCTTTACTTGCTAACTAGCGAAGATATATACATATTCCTTTACGCAAGGCACATGTCTCCTTGCAACGTCCAGTTTCCTTGTCCACCTCGTCGATCTATTTTGCTTCTGTGGTCTATCTAGGCTTCTGCCAGCGCTGCAATTAATCAAGGTACCAGCCCGAATCATTTTGTATACATATCAACAGATTAGTTAATTCCTTCGCCAAATCTGTACGAGTCACCAATTCTTTAACGAGAAATGATGTTAACTTGTTCAAATGTGTAGGAAAGGAAGGAATTTGCTGCCACACGTTGTTTGACATGAAGCTGCTGGCCTTGTTGCTAAGTGCGAACTAGATCCTAGCCAAAATAGAAGATTGGTTTGATTCATCATGCCTCCAGAGGTAATGTGACACTCACCTTTATCTTCAGTGAGTAATGCTTCAGATTTGTGTCCTACAATTTCTTTAGTTAGTGAGCTCAACTCGGATCTTCTGTAGTGGTATGCCCAACAATTAAAGGCCATCATGATGAGAACTTTTTCTCCTATTTTTTACACTTGCTTCTGCTAGCATTTGAAGTTTGAAAAATCTATAGCATATTCAGTGTGGTCTTTGGCACTTAATTTTTTACAGACTTGATCAGTGATTATGCAGTTATCACTCACTTGCATGATTTTATATGCACCACTTGATCCGTACTTTTATTTGTGTTAATAAGTTATGTTTTAATTGATTTACGGGTTTTTTAATTATGATGCGCCTTGTAGTTTGAAATTGAAGAGTTTCAAAAATAAAGCTAAAAATGGCGAACCTCATTTGCTGTTATTATTGTTGAACACTGCAGAAGATAAAGCTCCAGGCAACAAACATCGATGCTGCAGCAGGAGAGATACTTGGTGTTTTGGAGGACACAAGCAAAGGAAACTTGATCTACTTAAAGGGCTGGCAAGGATTTGGAGCATCGGCTGTTCTCAATCTGGCAGCCCAACGCCTGAAATCATCCACAAGGCAGAACAAGTTTGATAAGGTTATCCATGTGGATTGCTCGGTGTGGAAAAGCATGAGGGCCCTGCAAAAGGCAGTAGCAGAGGAGCTGGAGCTTCCGTAGTCTGTGATGGCCATCTTTGATCTCTGCGATGAGGAGGACGATTTCAATGGGATGGATGAAGGTTCTAGAGGGGTGATAGCAGATATCAGAATGCAAATATTCAGAAAGCTTTATAGCAGTAGATTTGTGGTGGTTTTTCACAACGGAAGTTGCAGATATGTTGATTTGTATGAGTGTGGCGTCCCAGTAATATCACTTTTGAGTAACAAGGTGTTGTGGACCTGGCACAGGAGGTTTCAGAGCAATCTCATACTAGAAGAAGGGGAAAAGGTAAAGATGAAGAGTCAAACAGATGTTCGCTTATCTGCTTCGCTTGAATATAATGTTGAGGAAGTACAAGATATACTGCATGAAGAGGCTTTGGAGGTTGCCAAGTGCACATGGACTGTTTAGCCTGACGATATGAGCCACAAGATAGTCATGGAGTGCCTCATATACAGCACATGGATTGCTACCGATTTGAAGGCCCATGTACCAAACTATTGGATCTGTGATGGTATTATACAGGGTGAAGACAATGCATCAGCATGGGAGATTGGCAATTCTCTGCACAGAAACATGTGCTTGGATGTCGAGTTAACATATAATGAGGAAACAGCTCCCATGCTACAGGTGTCGGGTGATTTACTTGTTAACCGCTGGAATTTCACCACCCACAAACAATTGCTAGAGGATAAGGCTAGAGCGTTGCCTCCTCAGGTGACATCCTTCTTCCTTGCAGATGAATCAACAACAGATAGAGCATCAATATTGCCGGTTAGCATGTTTCAACATTCACAAAGCAGCAAGCTACGTGTGTTACACCTGTCTCATTTGCTTCTCCTGAATCTAAAGTTGAAGTAAGAGATATACTGCATGAAGTGGCTTTGGATATTGCCAAGTGCACTGGGATTGTTCAGGCCGACGATATGAGCCACAAGATAGTCATGGAGTGCCTCATATACAGGGACCTGCTTTCTATGGACTTGAAGACACATGCACCAAACTATTGGATCTGCGATGGTATTATACAGGGCCAAGACAATGCATCAGCATGGGACATTGGCAATTCTCTTCAGAAAAACATGAGCTTGGATTGTAATGCCAGCTATAATAAGGCCGCAGCTCCGGTGCTACAGGTGTTAGATGATTTACTTGTTAACCGCTGGAATTTCACCACCCACAAACAACTCCATATAAAGGATAACAGTCGTGTACTGCCTACTCAGGTGACATCTGTCTTCCTTTCTGCAGATGAACCACCAAGAAATACAACATCAATATTGCCAGTTGGCATATTCCAATATTCACAAAGCAGCAAGCTGCGTGTGTTACACCTGTCTCATTGCACCTTCAGTTTTGCATCTCCTCCCTTCGTCCATTGTGCCCAACTAAGATTGCTCCATCTGGACCATTGCACAAATATCACAGATGATGACGAGCATCCAAGCCAGAATGAAGACATGTCATGTTTCCATAAGATATGGGTGATGGATCTGAGGTATACAGAATGGTACTGGCTGCTATCTGAAAAGATGAGGAGAGTGATGGTTGAACTCAGGGAGTTAAATGTGGAGGGAGTCAAGCATGGGAGCATAAGTGATTTGTGTGTCGGCAGACCTAGCCTTGTCATACTTCGAGTAATAGCAGATCCAGTCCATACGAAGAACAAAGACACCAATAATCGAGCACAATTCCCCAATATGTCCAGTACAAATAGTCTTACGACATCTAGCTACATCAATGACGTCCTGCCTCCGTGGCTCGAGTCATTTAGCTTCATCAACAAAGCTGCAACGGCTGCCAACATATCTAGCATCTCCTTCCGGGGTTGTTCTCAGTTGAAGGCTATACTTCTCGAAGGAAATTTGGGGAGCCTGCAGGAGCTGGACCTCTCGGGCACGCAAAGTGAAAACCTCGACCTCAGAAGAGTGGAAGCTTCAAACCTAAAGTGTTTCATCCTGATGGGCTGCAAGAATCTCCGTGCAATATTATGGCCACCAGAAGACATATGGACATGGGTTTTGAAGAAGTTGCACATCAGCACCGTCCAATCTGTACTACCTAGCCACAATGATTGGGAAGAGAAGCCCAAGGAGGATATTGTTGTTGCAGGATCATCATCCATCCTTGCTTTTGGGGCTTCACCACAAGGCCTCGGTCGAACTGCATCTTTTGAGTTTAAGTGGTACATATCTGTAGTGGACCCAAGGCTCATGTGGTCGCTTCTTCCCTTTCAACAATATATTGAGAGAAACTATGTATACATGGAGATTGATTCATCTTCTGCAAGTGGAGTTTCTGTTGGTGATCACGAAGTTCCTCAAGGCATCGGGAGTCAGCAGCAGTTTGCTCAATACTTATATGCAAGTGATGTCTTTCAAGAAGAACCGCAAGCTGTCAGTGCTATCGAAGGTGTGACCAGCTGGATGTGGGCTTGCCCACCTATGCCTACTCCAAGTCCTCAAGACTGGTACTTCCACATGCAAGATGAAGAGAAGAGTGGATCGTTACAACAACAATACAACACTCGGAGGATTAGTACCAGTGTTGCTCTAGCCCCTATTTTGATGTGTGATAATGCACGGTTGTTGTATGTGCATGATAGCTCGTCCACCACTTGCATTCCGTGCCCACATGCTGCAGATTGGTACTGGCTCAAATGGTGCAGAGTAGAGAGGTGCCCCAAGTTATGCTCTGTCTTTGCCACTCCCCAACTAAGTAGTGGCCAGCACTCCTTTTTATCTCTGTCTACATTCTAGGCATCCCAGCTTCCTATGGCATGCTACATCTGGAACTGGAGTACAACATACCAACCAGCTGGAGGATCCTTCAGACACCTAGTATTCTTGCACCTGGACTATTGCCCCAGGCTCATGCATGTGCTTCCCTTGTCTGAGCATATGGACACCCTGCCTAGCCTGGAGACGCTTGAGATCGTGTGCTGCGGTGATCTGAAGGAAGTCTTTCCTTTGGACCCTAAGCGCCAACAGAAGCAGGAAATTATAAGATTTCCCAAGCTAAGAAGGATCCACCTGTACCAGCTCTCCACTCTACAAAGCATCTATGGGAGCAGGATGTCCGCGCCGAACCTTGAGACTGTCAGAATCCGGGGCTGCTGGGGCCTTCGACGCCTGCCGGCAGTCAGCGGCAGCACCACCAACCGGCCCAAGGTGGACTGTGAGAAGGACTGGTGGGACAACCTGGAGTGGGAAGGGCTGGGGGCGAAGCACGACCCTTCGCTCTATGAGCCGCGCCACTCACGATACTACAAGAAGGCCCACCTGCCAAGGGTCACCGTTCTCAGGTGAGATATATATACGTGGCTTCCGTCCCTACTTTGATCAATAACTTGGCAAGCTAGCGAACTTAAACTTATCGTTTCTATTTGTACTACTTTTGTTTTGTCCCGATACTATGCATCCATAGTATCATCCCATTGATGGTTTGTTCTGCTGCACTACTGTAGGTAATCAAATCCATCCATGGTCGATGATCCCACAGGCATGTCGACCCCGTGGTGCTACGATGCTTAATTGGCTGAAGCTTTCTCCGGAGTGCACGTTTGTGTGTGTTTTTGCCTTAATTGATGCTGCTTGATTGGTCCGTGTGAAATCTGTATCTGCATTGCCAGGGTGTGGCGGCGCGTCTTCCAGTTCAGTTTGATTTGATTTGGTTTGATTTGTCTTGATCTTGTTTTGTTTGCTCAGCTTTGCTCGATAAAAGCCATATATATAAGCGTGAAAGTAAGTATGCATCATCTGGTTGGATAGATGATACGAGCTTTGACAGAAATAAATAAGAGAAGGTATTCGGCCTGTGCTGCATGAGCGCCCTGCCTGCTCATGCTGCTGCTCTCCATCTTTTTTAGAAAAGGGGTGCAACCCCAGCCTCTGCATCTATAAGATGCATACGGCTAATAATATTAAAAATAAAGAGTGTCACAAAGTCTCCATCATGTTTAAAGTCTAAAGGCGACAAGCCGCTCGACGACGTAAGCGAACAGAAGCCACAACCGGTGGCAAAAATAGGAGCACTACATGCCTATCCTATTACATGACCGCCATCCAAACCGGTTGAAAATAACCCGAGCTACCATCTCCCATCGGGTAGACGCAGTAGCCAAATGCCCCCTGTCCTCCATCGGAGTGAGTAGCGACCACATACAGATCAATGCTGTGGCTCTGAAGATAACCTGCAAAAAATGAAAGTTCGTTGCTCTATTAAAAACCAAATCATTTCTGCAGTTCCATACCGCCCATAACAAGGCACACGCGCCAACACAAATGTGTCTTGCTAAAACCAAGTCTACCCCATTAAGCCATGTTCCAAATAACATATTGATAGAAGTAGGTGGAATAATATTGAAAGCAATATGAATCGAACGCCAAAGAAGCTTAGCCAGTGGACAATCCAGAAAGAGGTGCCTGATAGTTTCATTACAATCGCAGAAACTACATCTAGCAGAACCCACCCAATTGCGTTTTGCCAGATTATCCTTTGTCAAAATTACTTTTTTATGCACAAACCACATAAACACTTTAATTCGCAAAGGTATTTTAACTTTCCGCACATGTCCGAGCAAGGAATCACACTAGTGTTAATGACATCCAGATACATGGATTTAACCGAGAACCTACCGTCCTTTGTCAATTTCCAAAACAACCTATCTCGGGTCCCGAGACAGTTGGACATCCATCACCGTCATACAAGATGAAGCCATGCCTCCCATCGCTCACCCACTAGTGTCCTCCCGAAGCTAATATTGAGAGGCGCTGATCAGAAGACATTTGCAACGTATACTTCTCGACGTTGAACAATGTTATACAGTGTGGGATATTGACGTGCCAGAGGTGTTTCTCCTATCCACGTATCCTCCCAGAACCTCGTAGTAGCTCCATCACCAACTAAGAATTTTGTCCTGTTAAAGAAGAGGGGCTTGACTCTCATCAACCCTTTCCAAAACGGTGAATCAGTTGGGCGCACCGTCACCTGAGCCAAAGTTTTTGACTGAAGATACTTATTACGCAGAATTTGTGCCCAAGTAGCCTATGTCTCGGATGAAAGTTTAAAAAGCCACTTGCTAAGGAGACATCTATTCTTGATCTCTAGATTTTCAATGCCTAGACCGCCTTGGTCCTTGGGCCTACAGATGATGTCCCATTTGGCAAGCCTATACTTTCATTTCAACTCATCGTTCTGCCAAAAAAACCGGGATCGATAAAAGTCTAATCTCTTCCTAACCCCCACCGGGATCTCAAAGAGGGATAGAAGAAACATAGGCATACTGGTGAGGACCGAATTAATCAAAATTAATCGACCTCCATATGACATGAGCTTCCCTTTCCAACAGCTTAGTTTCTTTTCAAAACGATCCTCAATACACTTCCACTCCTTGTTCGTAAGCTTACGATGATGAATTGGAATGCCCAAGTAAGTAAACGGAAGTGACCCCAACTCGCATCCGAACAATTGCTTATACGCCTCCTGGTCCTCAGTAGCTCTTCGAAAGCAAAACAATTCGCTCTTGTGGAAGTTAATCTTGAGTCCAGACAATTGTTCAAATATGCACAGCACAAGCTTCATATTCCTAGCTTTCACCAAGTCATGCTCCATAAATATGATCGTATCATCAGCATACTACAAAATGGATATACCCCCATCAACTAGGTGCGGAACCAAGCCCGAAACCTGCCCCGCCTCCTTGGCCCGGCCTATTAAAATAGATAGCATATCAGCTACTATGTTGAATAAGATCGGTGACATTGGATCACCCTGTCTTAGGCCTTTATGTGTCTGGAAATAGTGACCTATATCGTCATTCACTTTAATCCCTACACTCCCTTTTTGCGTAAAGGACTCAATTTGGTCGCGCCATGCCTTGTCAAATCCTTTCATACGCAACGCCTGATGAAGGAAAGGCCATTTGACTTTATCGTATGCTTTTTCGAAATCCACTTTAAAAACCACCCCATCAAGTTTTTTGAGTGAATTTCGTGGAGCGTTTCATGCAAGACGACCACCCCTTCAAGGATATTTCTATCCGGCATGAAAGCAGTCTGGGACGGTTGCACCACCGTATGCGCTATCTGCGTGAGTCGGTTCATCCCAACCTTAGTGAAGATTTTGAAACTGACATTAAGCAAACAAATGGGTCTGAACTGCTCAATGCGAATAGCCTCTGTCTTCTTAGGAAGAAGAGTTATTGTTCCAAAATTAAGCTTGAATAAATGAAGCTGACCATTAAACAATTCATGAAACATGAGCAACAGGTCATCTTTAATGAAATGCCAGCACTTTTTGTAGAACTCCGCCGGAAACCCATCTGGTCCTGGCGCTTTATTATTTTTCATTTGTGCAATGGCTTCATACACCTCCTTCTCCGTAAAAGGGGCAGTCAAAATCTCATTCTCTTCCGTCTGAAGTTGGGGAACATCCTTAACTCTTGACTCATCCAAAGACACAAAACTCCCTTCCGGAGGTCCAAACAACTGCTTATAGTAGTTGGTAATGTAAACTTTCAAGTTTTCCTGACCAACTATCGTTCCTTCATCTTGTTCTAACTGAAAAATTCTCTTCTTACGATGCTTTCCGTTAGCAATCATATGAAAGAATTGAGTATTATCCTCACCGTGGACAACCTTTCGAACCTTAGCTCTGAGAGCCCACTTCAATTCCTCCTCACGGAGAAGCTCTTTCAGCCTTAGCTCGGCCTCCATTTTAGACTCCAACTCGCTGGTATCTAAGACAGAGGTTTCAGCTTTTAACTCTAGGGTGTGAATCATCATAAGGAGCCTTCCTTCTCCGCCTTTATAAATTCCGTCAGATGCTTAGCCCATCCACGAAGGAACCTGCGCAGATGACGAATTTTGCATTGCCACCGCTCCATGGGTGACCTTCCCCCCGAGTCTTTAGCCCACTCTCTAGCCAACAGATCGATAAATCCTTCTCGCTCAAACCAAGCAAGTTCGAAGAGAAAATATTCTTATTACCCAAATGAGTTGGAGCCCCGAGTCCACTAATAGCGGTGTGTGATCCGAGATACCTCGTGTCAACGCCGCACTGCTACAGAGGAAACTTCTGTTCCCAATCAACACTTGCGTAACACGGTCCAACTTCTCAAACGCCGGAACCGTAATGAGTTTGCCCAAGTGAATTTCCTACCCAAAGCTCTATCTCTCGAGGTCCAAGCTCTCTATGATAGTATTGAACATAAAGGACCATCTGCCGTCAAAGTTGTCATTATTCTTTTCTTCCTTTCTTCGAATAATGTTAAAGTCACCTCCCACTAAGACAGGTAGTTGCTCATTCCCGCAAACTCGGACTAAGTCCGCCAGGAAATCTGGTTTAAGTTCGGGTTGCGCAGCCCCATAGACTGCCACCAAAGCCCAATCAAAACCATCAGCTTTCGTTCTTACCCTAAACTTAACTGCAAATTCACCCATCACTACACTCCGAACCTCCAACATATCGCACTTAACCCCGAGTAAAACCCCACCGGATCTTCCTCGAGGTGGGAGGCAATGCCAATCAAAGTCTACCCCCCCCCTGCTAAGGTGCTAAGAAACTGTGCTGAAAAATTACCTCGTCCAGTTTCGGACAAAGCAATAAAGTCTAAGTGATGTTCAATAGAAGCTTCTGCTAGAAAACGTCTTTTAGCCAAGTCTTTAAGACCTCTGCTGTTCCAAAAAATGCCTTTCATATTTCATCATGAAATTTTTTGGAGGTACGGATCCTAGCACTTCTACGCACAGCCGACACCGGATAAACCTTACGTTTCCAGGTCCTCTTAGGCTTAAGCCCACCATCAATAGTTTCAACACGCTCGGAAAGAGGCTCTACGGCCACAAGCGCCACCTCTAGGTTTGTGGTTACCGGAGAGGGATACTCATCCTCCTCCTCCACACCGGACCGCAGGATCAAGATCAGCACACAAGCTATCAAGAACCCTAACCCCTAGCTTGTCAATCTCTGACTCATTCATCGGTTTTACTGCAGCTATGTTACGAATCAACTCTAACGCACGTTCAGCTTCCAAGTCTAGCATATCATTAACAGATTTAGAGATCTCTAGATCATCGTTACCAAGAGAAACTCCTATTTGGTTTGCATTATGAACAATCTCTTCATTGGTAAAATGCATAATAGAATTAGACTTATTAACTGACATACCAGTTGTAGTCTCGACGTCCCGCAGCTTGGCCGCTCTCAACGCGCACCTCAGCTGCATGTCATCAACATCCGAGTGCTCCTGCAGTCTCCCGCTGACCCGTCTCCCTACAGAGACCGGATCCGGGATCCCACCGAACGCGATGACCTCCTCGCACGAAGCAGCGGTAGGGGAAGAACCTCCTGCCCGTCCCCCAGCCGCTCTGGCCATCACCGGGGCCACCGGAGCAGCCACCAAAGATGCCGAAGCCTCCAACTCGCGGACCTCCTCGCGCGAAGTAGCGCTAGGGGAAGAGCCTCCTGCCCGTCCCCCAGCCGCTGAGACCATCACCGGAGCCGCCGGAGTAGCTACCCGAGATGACGAAGTCTCCAACTCGCCGATACTCGGGCCCGAGGAAAGCTGCGCTGCCGGTGCCGTAGGTAGCGCACCCACCGGGCTGCCTTCCATGGCCACCGCAGGAGAAAGGGCGGCCTCTTGCGCACCCGTTTCCCTGCCAGCCGGCGGCCTCTCCAGTGGGGCCGCGCCGCCCCAGGTCTCCATCCGCCCCAAGGACCCAGAGGGTCGAGCCTCTCAGACGCCCACTGCCCCAGAGCGACTGCTCCGCCACGATAGCCATGGCCGACGGAGAGCGAGGGACCGACGACGGGGCCTCCTGCCCCACCTCAACTGCGTGGTGGACCGACCTCCCCAAACATAAACTGAGCCTCGGACTCTGAGGACCAGCCCTAGCACCCGACAATCTCGGCGGCGCCGAGAACGCCCCAAGAGAACCCAGCTGAAGAGTGGTAGTTGGTACCGTGGAGGACGGCCCAACAAGAGTGGAGTCGGCATTATCCGACGGCCCCGACGGCCCCAAAGCCTTGTCCTCATTACTCTTTGCATTATCATCCCTGGTACCTGAACCCCCTCCTCCCTCAGAAGTGTCCATGGGATTATCATCCTCAAACTCATTGAAAAGATCAGGATCCTCATAGTGAACGTCCAACTGATACAGAACACCTGCGTGAGTCCACTGCTCTCCATTTGTGTGTTGTGGTGTGTGATTTTTCAGCGATGGACTGATTATTGTAATGCTAAGCAATTCCTTTGACTTGTATACAAATGGTTATTTGTGTGTGTCATCATATACAAACTGCAGCTTTATGTTTTGTTTTGTGCTGATCATATACAAATGGTGATTCGGATCAGTTTTTTCTGGACTGATTGTTGCTGCAAATAGTTTTTCTTTATTACCTAGATTTAGACTTGGATTAGAGTAGATAATAAGCCACAGGGGGTTAACTGATTAATTTTAAGTCCTATTGGCTGTCGAAAATCTGACTTAGGCAACTCTGAATTTAGCAAGACTGCAAGACTGAAGATGTTAACAACCAGAACCAGTACATACATGGCAGGGAAGTAGTAGCAGAATGGAATCCTTTTTCTTATCCATGTCACTAAAGTGAAATGACAGACAAAGTTGCTCAACTAGCTTGCCTGCAGCACCTCCAGGGGCAACCACCGACATGCGTCTAGGTACACAAGCATGCGGCTATGCACAAGCAACACACGCACAAATGCCAATCGAATGTCTTCGGAAGATAGGACGGACCAAGAACGGTGGCAGCACCGCATGACCGTGACCGGATGAGCCGAGCTCATAGGAACTACCTGGCAGACCGGTCGTACAGTATAGACAGATGCATCACAGTTTTGTAACTGGATTATACTTACTTTTTAAAAAAGAAGCTGCCTATGGTTTCAAGTTTTTACTTGGTGAAATTTTGGTAATTCTTTCGCTCATTCCATTTGCAAGTTAGCTGTCTCAACTAATTGCTCATTGGTAAGTGGAAATGTTGGTACACCAATATGACACCTTTTCAAGGATACGTCAGAGATTGATGTATCGAGATCATAGATAGAAAATGCCTAGAAAGGCAGACAGTTTTACAATTTAGCCACGGCTACGAAAGCCAATGTTCGACATGCTGATTACTCACTACTAGCCCACTCGTCTACTCTAGTCGGTAGCGATCCCGCCTCTCTCAGCAGCCCTGCCGCCCTCAGTCTTGCCCCGAGCGTTAAATATGACAATCAGGACATGGTTCAGAACTTCAGATCAACAGAAATAGGCTTGACATGAGTGAGCATGCTCCGACGTGGCAAAGTAATGAGGTAGCCTCAACATGGAAGAAGACATACATGTGGGTCCGCACCACTGAACGGGCTCAGTTTTAATTAATTACCTGGTCCAGTTTGAATTTTATGACAACACCCTGATCGGGTTTGTTTTGAACAATCTGCAGTGCAAGTTATAACTACGGTAAAAATATGTGGACAAAATGCAGCTTTTGGAGTGAATAGCAAAAAACTACCATATTACGGGCTATCGTTCCGAAAAACTACCGTTTTTTTAATTTTTCAAAAAACTACCACAAAAGTGGCTAACTGTTCCAAAAAACCCAAGTGGCCGAACGGTTAAGTTTTAACTGGGGTTATGACATGTGTGGCCCGCCCGTCAGCGTTTTGTCGGCCACAGTGTTCACGGCGCGCGGGTGACGGCCGTTAGGGCGCACGGGCCGTCCCGACCAGGTAAAAACGGATCCGCGGCCTGTCTCCCTCGCGCTCACTCACTCTCACTCTCCCCCCTCGCTCTGTTTCCCCTGGCCAAGCTCTCCATCATCGCCGACCACCTCAGTTCCTCGTCTCGGCCAGGATTCCTTCTTGGAATGATGGGGATGAGAGCTCCGATGACAACATGGGGGGCAACCTGATGGACATGGAGTACTTTGTAAGCCTCATCCTCCTCCTCTCTGTCATTATCTAGGGTTAGGGTTAGGGTTAGGGTTGAATCGATATGGGAATGAGGGTTGATGAGCTGTATATTTGTATGGATGGATTCATTTGGTTTGGTTATCTATTCGTTTTGATCTAGGGTATGGATGGCACTGTGATTTCTGATCTGAACTTGAGCAAGGCAAAGCTTGACTCAAGTTGAACTAGTTGATGCATTGGTTCTGATCTACCTTTTACTGCATGTAGGACACACCTGACTCCATCCCTGAGCCACTCTGGTGTGGTGCTCCCATGGAGGAAGTTTCCAAGTGTACTCTGCACCATATGAAGCCTAGGAAGTGTGTTGCGTTTGAAGGTGCTAACACTGGGAGGAGGTTCTATGGATGCCCTGTTTAGGTGAGTAATTGAGTATGCTGGGTGGATTTAGTTATGCCTAGTGGATTCAGTTATGCCTAGTGGATTTAGTTATGCCCAGTGGTTACTGAATTTGTACATTAACTCTGTTTGAACTGAATTTAGTACTGAATTTATGGTTACATGTCCTCCTCTTTTTGAATTGAAGTTAGAACTGAATTTATGCATTTTCTAAAGTATGTGTTCTCTGATCAAACTACGGGAGGTGTGAATTGTGGTGTAGTTCAGTGGGTTGATCCTGTCTGGCCTGATGTACTTAAGAACTGCCTCATCAAGTTGTGGGAAATGTTCCATGAGCAAAACCTTGGAAGGATTCAAGACAAGCATGCATATGAGGATGAGGTTGCCAAGTTGAAGAAGGACTATGATCATCTCTGCACTAAGGATCATAAAATGGTTGATGATGTGAGCAAGATGTTTGACTGGCAGGATGGTGTTGGCAAGATTGACTACCAAAAAGCAATGGATGCTGAGAAATTTGAGAAGCAGAGGAAGAGCTAGAGCTGGAGATGAAGATGGAGAAGCTAAGGCTAGCAAAAGAACAGAGGTGTATCCTTCAGGCCCAGGCAGACATAATTCACTACACCAGGAAGGCAATGAAAGAGATAAAGGTGGACAGGGATCTTCTAGCACAAGAGAAGATAGAGCTTGAGAAAGTAGTTGCTGATCTGCTGAATGCTGGCCATGGGAGCAAGGAAAAGCTTGAGAAAATCAAGGCCATACTGGAGGCTTGAAGATTTGGACAATGGTGGTTAAGTAAGTAAGGTGGCTTACACATATAACAGGCCATGCAAGATGATGGTAGGAGTATATTTTGTGCAGTCCTATATGAACTGTTTAAGTTATGGTAACTAGAGTGGTGGAGAACCTTTGCTAAGTCTGGCTTATGTTATTGTACTGTTAAGAACCTATCTATCTTAAGTAATGCAGTGAAGAACTGTTTTATTTCTTTAGGTTGTTTTCCTAAAAGTAGCAATGCTGAACTAGTATATTTTTGGGCCTAAAACCATTATGTACACATTGTGGGCCTAGACTGGGCTGTTTTATTACTCCACCTACCTACCACCAACCATTAGTAGTCTATAAAGCCCACCCCTAGAGTGAAACCACAGTCAATCCCCCATCCCCACCCTTCTCAACCCCCCAGCCGCCAAAGAAACCCTAGAATCCAAGGGAGAGATGGATCCTGGAGAGGTCATAGATGTAGAAGAAGAGGTGCCCAGGCAAGCCAGGCGCCAAGATGCAAGGAGGAGGGCGAGAAGGCAACTTGCTTAGTTGATCCTTGCAGCATGCAACCGCAAGGACATAGTGTTGGGGAACGTAGTAATTTCAAAAAATTTCCTACGCACACGCAAGATCATGGTGATGATATAGCAACGAGGGGAGAGTGTTGTCTACGTACCCTCATAGACCAAGCGAAGCGCTGACGCAACATAGAGGAAGTAGTCGACGTCCTCCCGGTCCGACCGATCCAAGCACCGCACTCGCACCTCCGAGTTCTTGACACGCTGCACAGCTCGATGACGCACCTCGATCTCCAATCCAAGAAAGGCCCGAGGGGAGTTCCACAAGACGACGTGGCAGGACGATCTTGATGTTCTCTGTCGCAGGCTTCGCCTAAGCACCGCCACAATATGATCGAGGTGTAATATTGTGGAGGGGGCACCGCACACGGCTAAGGAACGATCAATGATCAACTTGTGTGTTCTAGGGTGCCCCTACCCCAGATATAAAGGAGGGAGGGAGGAGGTGGCGGCCCTAGGGGCGCGCCATGAGGAGGGGGAAACCTACTCCAAGTAGGTTTCCTCTCTTTCCTTATCTTATTTGGAGGGGAAGGAAAGAGTACTAGTATTAGGAAGTAGTACTAGTAGTAGTAATAGGAAGAGGGGAAGGAGAAAGGAAAGGGGCCGGCCCCTCCCCAATTCGGATTGGGCTTGGGGCGCGCCTCCCTTGCTCCTTCTCCTTCCTCCTACATGGGCCCAATAAGGCCCATATACCTCCCGGGGTTCCAGAACCTCCCGAGCTCCAAACTTCTCCTAACCTTCCGTGTCCAAATATATCCGTCCAATATATCAATCTTTATGTCTCGACCATTTCGAGACTCCTTGTCATGTCCGTGATCATATCCAGGACTCCGAACAAACTTCGGTACATAAAAATACATAAACTCATAATTGTCATCGAAACCTTAAGCATGCGGACCCTACGGTTCGAGAACGATGTAGACATGATCGAGACACATCTTCGTCAATAACCAATAGCGGACCTGGATGCCCATATTGGTTCCTACATATTCTACGAAGATCTTTATCGGTCAAACCGCATAACAACATACGTTGTTCCTTTGTCATCGGTATGTTACTTGTCCGAGATTCGATGGTCGGTATCCAATACCTAGTTCAATCTCGCTATCGACAAGTCTCTTTACTCGCTCAGTAATACTTCATCTCATAACTAACTCATTAGTTATATGCTTGCAAGGCTTAGGTGATGAGTATTACCGAGAGGGCCCAGAGATACCTCTCCGACAATCGGAGTGACAAAACCTAATCTCAATTATGCTAACTCAACATGTACCTTCGGAGACACCTGTAGTAATTCTTTATAATCACCCATTTACATTGTGACGTTTGGTAGTACCCAAAGTGTTCCTCCGTAAACGGAGTTACACAATTCTCATAGTTACAGAACATGTATAAGTCATGAAGGAAGCAATAGCAGAATACTAAACGATCAAGTGCTAAGCTAACGGGATGGGTCATGTCAATCACCTCATTCTCCTAATGATGTGATCCCATTAATCAAATGACAACACATGTCTATGGTTAGGAAACATAACCATCTTTGATTAATGAGCTAGTCAAGTGGAGGCATACTAGTGACTATATGTTTGTCTATGTATTCACACATGTATCATGTTTCCGGTTAATACAATTCTAGCATGAATAATAAACATTTATCATGATATGTGGAAATAAATAATAACTTTATTATTGCCTCTAGGGCATATTTCCTTCAGTCTCCCACTTGCACTAGAGTCAATAATCTAGATTACATAGTAATGATCCTAACACCCATGGAGTCTTGGTGCTGATCATGTTTTGCTCGTGAGAGAGGCTTAGTCAACGGGTCCGCAACATTCAGATCCGTATGTATCTTGCAAATCTCTATGTCTCCCACTTGGACTTGGTCCGAATGGAATTGAAGCGCCTCTTGATGTGCTTGGTCCTCTTGTGAAATCTGGATTCCTTTGCCAAGGCAATTGCACCAAGATTGTCACGAAGATCTTCATTGGTCCCGATGCACTAGGTATGACACCTAGATCGAAATGAACTCTTTCATCCAGACTCCTTCATTTGCTGCTTCGTAAGCAGCTATGTACTCCGCTTCACATGTAGATCCCGCCACGACGCTTTGTTTAGAACTGCACCAACTTACAGCCCCACCGCTTAATAAAACACGATCAGCTTGCGATTTAGAATCGTCCGGATCAAGTGTCAAAGCTTGCATCGACGTAACCATTTATGACTAGCTCTTTGTCACCTCCATATACGAGAAACATATCCTTAGACCTTTTCGTATTTCAGATGTTCTTGACCGCTGTCCAAATGATCCACTCGATTACTTTGGTACCTACCGCCAAGCTTATTGCTAAGCATACGCCAGTCCGGTACACAAGATTGCATACATGATAGAGCCTATGGCTGAAGCATAGGAACATCTTTCATTTTCTCTATCTTCTCGCTGTGTTCGGCATTGAGTTTTACTCAACTTCACACCTTGTAGCACGTGCAAGAATCCTTTCTTTGCTCGATCCATTTTGAACTTTTTCAAAATTTTGTCAAGGTATGTGCTTTGTGAAAGTCCTATTAAGCGCCTTGATCTATCTCTATAGAACTTGATGCCCAATATGTAAGCAGCTTCACCGAGGTCTTTCATTGAAAAACTTTTATTCAAGTATCCCTTTATGCTATCCAGAAATTCTATATCATTTCCAATTAATAATATGTCATCAACATATAAAACTAGAAATGCTACAGAGCTCCCACTCACTTTCTTGTAAATACAAGCTTCTCCAAAAGTCTCAGATAAAACCATATGCTTTGATCACACTATCAAAACGCTTATTCCAACTCCGAGATGCTTGCACCAGTCCATAAATGGAACGTTGGAGCTTGCACACTTTGTCAAGACCTTTTGGATCAACAAAACCTTCAGCTGCATCATATACAACTCTTCTTCTAGAAATCCATTCAAGAATGCAGTCTTGACATCCATTTGCCAAATTTCATAATCATGAAATGCAGCAATAGCCAACATGATTCGGACAGACTTAAGCATCGCTATGGGTGAGAAAGTCTCATCGTAGTCAACCCCTTGAACTTGTCGAAAACCTTTTGCAACAAGTCGAGCTTTGTAGACAGTAACATTACCATCAGCGCCTTCTTCTTAAAGATCCATTTATTCTCAATGGCTTGCCGATCATCGGGCAAGTCAACCAAAGTCCATACTTTGTTTTCATACATGGATCCTATCTCAGATTTCATGGCCTCTAGCCATTTTACGGAATCTGGGCTCATCATCGCCTCATAGTTCGAGGTTCATCATGGTCTAGTAACATGACTTCCGTAATAGGATTTCCGCATCACTGTGCGGATCTTACTCGTAGACCCACGAGGTTCAAGAGAAACTTGATCTGAAGTTTCATGATCAATATCATTAGCTTCCTCACTAATTGGTGTAGTTGTCACAGGAACCGGTTCTTGTGATGAACTACTTTCCAACAAGGGAGTAGATACAGTTATCTCATCATGTTCTACTTTCCTCCCACTCACTTCTTTCGAGAGAAACTCCTTCTCTTGAAAGGATCCGAATTTAGCAACGAAAATCTTGCCTTCAGATTGTGATAGAAGGTGTACCCAATAGTCTCCTTTGGGTACCCTATGAAGACACATTCGATTTGGGTTCGAGCTTATCCGTTGAAGTTTCTTCACATAAGCATCGCAGCCCCAAACTTTGAGAAACGACAACTTTGGTTTCTTGCCAAACCATAGTTCATAAGGTGTCGCCTCAACGGATTTTGATGGTGCCCTATTTAACGTGAATGCGCCGCCTCTAAAGCATAACCCCAAAACGATAGCGGTAAATCGGTAAGAGACATCATAGATCGCACCATATCAAGTAAAGTACGACATTACGTTCGACACACCATTTCATTGTGGTGTTCTGTGGCGGAGTTGCTAAACTATTCCACATTGTTTCAAATGTAAACCAAACTCAGAACTCAAATATTCTCCTCCACGATCAGATCGAGAAACTTTATTTTCTTGTTACGATGATTTTCTACTTCACTGAAATTCTTTGAACTTTTCAAATGTTTCAGACTTGTGCTTCATCAAGTAGATATACCCATATCTGCTCAAATCATCTCGTGAAGGTGAGAAAATAACGATATCCGCCACGAGCCTCAACATTCATCGGACCACATACATCCGTATGTATGATTTCCAACAAATCTGTTGCTCTATCCATAGATCCGAGAACGGTGTTTTGGTCATCTTGCCCATGAGACACGGTTCGCAAGTACCAAGTGATTCATAATCAAGTGATTCCGTAAGTCCATCAAGATGGAGTTTCTTCATGCTTTTACATCGATATGACCTAAACGGCAAGTGCCACAAATATGTTGCACTATCATTATCAACTCAGATCTTTTGGCTTCAACATTATGAATATGTGTATCACTATTATCGAGATTCAATAAAATAGACCACTCTTCAAGGATGCATGACCATAAAAGATATTACTCATATAAATAGAACAACCATTATTCTCTCGATTTAAATGAATAACCGCCTCGCATCAAACAAGATCCAGATATAATGTTCATGCTCAACGCAGCACCAAATAACAATTATTCAGGTCTAAAACTAATCCCGATGGTAGATGTAGAGGTAGCGTGTCAACCGCGATCACATCGACTTTGGAACCATTTCCCACGCCAAGATCGTCACCTCGCCCTTAGCTAATCTTCGCTAATCCGTAGTCCCTGCTTCGAGTTGCAAATGTTAGCAATGTAACCAGATCAAATACCCAGGTGCTATCATGCGAGTATTAGTAAGGTACACATCAATAACATGTATATCACATATACCTTTGTTCACTTTGCCATCCTTCTTATCCGCCAAATACTTGGGGCAGTTCCGCTTCAAAGGTCCACCGCTTGCAGTAGAAGCACTCAGTTTCAGGCTTAGGTCCAGACTTGGGTTTCTTCTCTTGAGCAGCAACTTGTTTGCCGTTCTTTTTGAAGTTCCCCTTCTTCTTCCCTTTGCCCCTTTTCTTGAAACCAGTGGTCTTGTTGACCATCAACACTTGATGCTCCTTTTTGATTTCTACCCGCTGCTTTCAAAGATCGCTAAGAGCTCGAATAGTCTTGTTCATCCCTTGCATATTATAGTTCATCACAAAGCTCTTGTAGCTTGGTGGCAGTGATTGGAGAATTTGTCAATGACGCTATCATCCGAAGATTAACTCCCAGCTTGAATCAAGTGATTATTATACCCGCACATTTTGAGTATATGCTCACCGATGAACTGTTCTCCTCCATCTTGCAGCTGTAGAACTTATTGGAGACTTCATATCTCTCAATCCGGCATTTGCTTGAAATATTAACTTCAACCATCGAACATCTCATATGCCCCATGACGCTCAAAACGCCGTTGAAGACCCGGTTCTAAGCCGTAAAGCATGGCACATCGAACTATAGAGTAGTCATCAGCTTTGCTCGCCAGACGCTTTAACGCCGCTGGCCAGATCGGCAGCAGCAGTTCGCACCCAGCGGTGCTTCCAGACGTAACTCTTTCAGGCAGCAATGAGGATAATCCTCAAAGTTACGGACCCAATTCCGTAATTGCTACCATCATCTTTCAACTTTGCTTTCAAGGAACGCATTAAAATTCAACGGAACAACAAAGACGAGCCATCTATCTACAAACAAACATAGACAAGCAAAATACTATCAGTACTAAGTTCATGATAAATTTAAGTTCAATTAATCATATTACTAAAGAACTCCCACTTAGATGTACATCTCTAGTCATCTAAGTGATTACGTGATCCAAATCAACTAAACCATGTCCGATCATCACGTGAGATGGAGTAGTTTCAATGGTGAACATCTCTATGTTGATCATATCTACTATATGATTCATGCTCGACCTTTCGGTCTCCGTGTTCCGAGGCCATATCTGTATATGCTAGGCTCGCCAAGTATAACCCGAGTATTCCGCTGTGCAACTGTTTTGCACCCGTTGTATTTGAACGTAGAGCCTATCACACCCGATCATCACGTGGTGTCTCAAAGACGAAGAACTTTCACAACGGTGCATACTGGGAGAACACTTCTTGATAATTAGTGAGAGATCATCTTAAAATGCTACCGCCAATCAAAGCAAGATAAGATGCATAAAGGATAAACATCACATGCAATCAATATAAGTGATATGATATGGCCATCATCATCTTGTGCTTGTGATTCCATCTTCAAGCACCGTCGTGATCACTATCGCCACCGGCGCGACACCTTGATCTCCATCGTAGCATCGTTGTCGTTACGCCATCTATTGCTTCTACGACTATCGCTACCGCTTAGTGATAAAGTAAAGCAATTACAGTATGCTTGCATTTCATACAATAAAGCGACAACCATATTGCTCCTGCCATTGCCGATAACTTCGTTACAAAACATGATCATCTCATACAATAAAATATAGCATCATGTCTTGGCCATATCACATCACAACATGCCCTGCAAAAACAAGTTAGGCGCCCTCTACTTTGTTGTTGCAAATTTTACGTGGCTGCTACGGGCTTAAGCAAGAACCAATCTCACCTACGCATCAAAACCACAACGATAGTTTGTCAAGTTGATGCTGTTTTAACCTTCGCAAGGACCGGCGTAGCCACACTCGGTTCAACTAAAGTTGAGAAACAGACACCCGCTAGTCACGCTGCGGTGCAAAGCACGGCGGTAAAACCAGTCTCGCGAAGCGCACGCGTAATGTCGGTCCGGCCGCTTCATCCAACAATACCGCTGAACCAAAGTATGACATGCTGGTAAGCAGTATGACTTATATCGCCCACAACTCACTTGTGTTCTACTCGTGCAAATAACATCAAACCATAAAAACCTAGGCTCGGATGCCACTGTTGGGGAACGTAGTAATTTCAAAAAATTTCCTACGCACACGCAAGATCATGGTGATGATATAGCAACGAGGGGAGAGTGTTGTCTACGCATCTCATAGACCAAGCGAAGCGCTGACGCAACATAGAGGAAGTAGTCGACGCCCTCCCGGTCCGACCGATCCAAGCACCGCATTCGCACCTCCGAAGTTCTTGACACGCAGACAGTTCGATGACGCACCTCGATCTCCAATCCAGAGAGGCCCGAGGGGAGTTCCACAAGACGACGGCGCAGGACGATCTTGATGTTCTCTCTGTCGCAGGCTTCGCTAAGCACCGCTACAATATGATCGAGGTGTAATATTGTGGAGGGGGCACCGACACGGCTAAGGAACGATCAATGATCAACTTGTGTCTTCTAGGGTGCCCCCTACCCCGTGATATAAAGGAGGGAGGGAGGAGGTGGCCGCCCTAGGGGGGCGCCATGAGGAGGGGAAACCTACTCCAAGTAGGTTTCCTCTCTTTCCTTATCTTATTTGGAGGGGAAGGAAAGAGTACTAGTATTAGGAAGTAGTACTAGTAGTAGTAATAGGAAGAGGGGAAGGAGAAAGGAAAGGGGGCCGCCCCTCCCCAATTCGGATTGGGCTTGGGGCGCGCCTCCCTTGCTCCTTCTCCTTCCTCCTACATGGGCCCAATAAGGCCCATATACCTCCCGGGGTTCCAGAACCTCCCGAGCTCCAAACTTCTCCGAACCTTTCCGTGTCCAAATATATCCGTCCAATATATCAATCTTTATGTCTCGACCATTTCGAGACTCCTCCTCATGTCCGTGATCATATCCGGACTCAACAAACTTCGCACATCAAAATACATAAACTCATAATTGTCATCGAAACCTTAAGCGCATGGATTCTACGGTTCGAGAACGATGTAGACATGATCGAGACACATCTTCGTCAATAACCAATAGCGGGACCTGGATGCCCATATTGGTTCCTACATATTCTACGAAGATCTTTATCGGTCAAACCGCATAACAACATACGTTGTTCCTTTGTCATCGGTATGTTACTTGTCCGAGATTCGATCGTCGGTATCCAATACCTAGTTCAATCTCGCTATCGACAAGTCTCTTTACTCGCTCGTAATACTTCATCTCATAACTAACTCATTAGTTATATGCTTGCAAGGCTTAGGTGATGAGTATTACCGAGAGGGCCCAGAGATACCTCTCCGACAATCGGAGTGACAAAACCTAATCTCAATTATGCTAACTCAACATGTACCTTCGGAGACACCGTAGTACTCCTTTATAATCACCCAGATTACGCTAGACGCTTGGTAGTACCCAAAGTGTTCCTCCGTAAACGGAGTTACACAATTCTCATAGTTACAGAACATGTATAAGTCATGAAGGAAGCAATAGCAGAATACTAAACGATCAAGTGCTAAGTTAACGGATGGGTCATGTCAATCACCTCATTCTCCTAATGATGTGATCCCATTAATCAAATGACAACACATGTCTATGGTTAGGAAACATAACCATCTTTGATTAATGAGCTAGTCAAGTAGAGGCATACTAGTGACTATATGTTTGTCTATGTATTCACACATGTATCATGTTTCCGGTTAATACAATTCTAGCATGAATAATAAACATTTATCATGATATGAGGAAATAAATAATAACTTTATTATTGCCTCTAGGGCATATTTCCTTCACATAGAGCAGTTCCTGGAGGCATTCCCCCCTGGTTCCAACCCTATTGATGATGATATCATCTACTGGGCAAGGAGGAGGGCAAATTTCCATCCCTTTCAGGTCACTAGGCAGAGGTGGACTAGGATTCTATACCCATGATGTTGTTGTTATGTTTCTGTGTTCCTAGATCTGTCTTTCTATCTATGTGATGTTTGCAGTTGGTGTAAGAACAATGTTGAATGAGCTATGTATGTGATGAATCAAGTTGTCTATGATGCAATGCAATGTATGAAGTGGTGAAAATGTTGAATGATCTATCTATGTGATGAATCAATCTGTCTATGATGCAATTTATGAGTGAATCTTTTAGGTTTGATCTCTCTTAGGGTTTGGTGCCTAGATGGGCAAATCTTGATGTTTTAGCTTTGATATGTTAGGTTTTGGTCCTAGATAGCCACTTTAGGGTTGGTCGAGAAGTAGCCCCCCAAAGTGGCCAAATGTGGGCACTTTGGGGTTGGTCGACAACTAGCCACTTTTGGGGTTGGTCGACAAGTAGCCCCCCAAAAGTGGCCAAATGTGGGCACTTTGGGGTTGGTCGACAACTAGCCACTTTTGGTGGTGGTCGACAAGTAGCCCCCCAAAGTGGCCAAAGCCACTTTTGGGGTTGGTCGACAACTAGCCACCCAAAGTGGCCACATTTGGCACCTTTGGGGTTGGTCGACAAGTAGCCACCCAAAGTGGCTAAATTTGGCCACTTTGGGGTTGGTGGACAAGTTTCCCCCCAAAGTGACCAAATTGACCTAATCATATCAATCAATTATCAACAATTCTTTCAAGCAGTTCAAACATAGACCACATAACATCATTGTTTCAAGAAGTTCAAACATAGACCACATAACTTAATTGTTTCAAGGAGTTCAAACATAGACCACATAACTTAATTGTTCAAATGAAAACAGAGTTGAGTGCCTAACAAGCAGAGTTCAAGGCATAACACAGATAGCAAGCATGCCTAACAATTAGTTTGGTGCATAAAGCAGAGTTGAGTGCAACACATTCAATGGTTGCCACTGGCTGGAAATACAAAGCAAATTTGCTTGGGGCCTTCCTCTTCCTCTTAGAACCAACATCAGCTTGACCTGATGTTGATGTTGCCCTTGGAGCATTGAAACCTCTTGCAGCTCTTGATGATCTGGTGTTCTTTGCTGGAGATGATGCACTTGACCTGGTGTTCTTGGCTGGTGCTAAAGCAGGTGCTGGGTTCTTTATCTTTCTTGATCCACCAGTTGAAACTGCAGTAGATGTGGTTGCCCTTGTTGAAGCAGATGTGTTTGCCCTAGTTGAAGCTGTTGTTGGTTTCCTAACTGGTCCTGAAGTTGGAGCTGGACCTGATGATGGTGATGGAGCTGGAGCTGGACCTGATGATGTGGCCCTAGCTGGAGGTGGCCTAGTTGGTGCTGAAGTTGCTGGGTAGGATGCCCTGTTTTCCTAAAATTAAAAACAAGTTGCAGCTCACAAGTTGTATGCATTAAAAACAAGTAGCAGATTTTCCTTGTTGAATTGGCTTAGTTACCTGGTGGTTGTTTTTCCTTGTCATAAACTTGGCCTTAAGTCTATCTCCACACATTGTCCACCTGTGGCCTTGCGCACTACGCCATCGATGTTATTATGCCCATCCTTGATGTATCCTTTGGAGCTGGCACCTCAAATTCACCCTTTCTCCTAGCTGTCTGCTTCTTGCCTTTCTTCTCCCTAAAAGCTGGTGGTTCTATGTCTGGTGTGTTGGTGTTGGGCTAGAATTCATGACCAGGGACAGGGTAGATGATGTGCTGGTATGCAGCCTTATACATTGGCTTCTTAAAGAATGGATGCACATAATCTTCTGGGTGAACTTTAATCTTCTGCATTGCAGATATTGCATGGTGGCAAGGTGATCCAGTCATGTCCCACCTCCTGCAAGAGCAGCTCCCTACATCAAGCTTCACACAATATGTGTTCTCTCCACTAGTTACTTGCCAAATGTTGGGACCAGCCATGTTTGCTTCACAGTATTTAGCCCACTTCTTGCTCTCCTCAAGCTTCTCCATGTAATGTGGGGTTATTTCCCACCCACTCTCTGCTTTTCTCTCTGATGCCCTGGTACTTAACCATTAGTTTGGTCCTCAACCCTTCAAACATGGTCTTAATTGGTTTTGACCTAACATCTAGAATCATTTTGTTGAAAACCTCACTAAGGTTGTTCACTACCAAGTCAGTCTTGCACACATGATCCATTGCATATCTAGCCCAACACTCCTTAGGGATGCCATTAAACCACATGTAGGCTGGTTCACATGCTGCTTTCAAACCTGCCATTCCTTCTTTGTGACCATGTTCAGTGAAGGAATAGCTAGCTTTGTCAACCCATTTCTTAAGTTCTTCTGCTCTAAAGCCAGCCGACTGGAAGTTGGCATATATGTGTCTTAGGCAATATCTTTGTGGGGATTGAGGAAATACTTCATTAATTGCTTTAAGAAGGCCCTGTTGTTTGATTACATAAGGTAGTAATGAGATAACTATAGCAGCATTGCTATGTGCATAAGAATAATACAGAGTCAGAGAAAATACCTTCTGCCCGTCAGACATGATGGTGTAGTTCCCAAACTGATTGCTGGTGCCAATGCAGATTCTAAGTTGGTTTAAAAACCAGGTCCAGCTAGGCCCATCCTCTTTGTCAACCACCCGAAAAGCAATTGGGAACACATTGTTGTTCCCTATCTCTCCCAGCTTGCTGCCAATATCTCTGGCGGTTCGTGGATAACTTGATGAAGCAACCATCAAGTCCCTGCATAAACAGAGATAGTTAGGGCAAAATTGAATAACTTGATTACATTTCTAACATGATTAAATCACTGATTTGTACCTATGAAAGGCCTACAACCAGCAAGAAATCCATCTTTGATGCTCGCAGCAATAGAACATGTACTTGAACCTTGGTGTGGGGGCTGGGTTCAAAGGATCCTCAAAAGTTGTCACTATGCACCTGCTTCCTGTGGTTTGTGTCAAGCACACATTGTAGGTAGTCCCTCAACCTCGACATCGCTTTTATGATCCCTTGCACAACATCAACAGCCATCAGTCTTGCCCTATATGCCAAACTCCTAGGTACATGCACCCCAAACTTCTTCTTAGTATGTTTGAGAACTGTCTCTACATCAGCCTTTACATTTGATCTAATTGTGTCCTCCACAGCTTCTGCAACCCATTCAGCAGTAACCTTTGTACTCTCTCCACAAGCTCCACAACTATGATCCATGTGGCACTTCTTGATTGTGAATGTATCTTCATGGGCTACTTTGGATGCAGTCATGAAAAAATCACATCCATTCTTCCTCTCTGGGCACCAAACAATAACCCTTGATGGTACATTCCTATGGTACTGAAAGTTTCTCAAAGTCCTAACATGAAAATTTCTCAATGCCTTTCTAAACTCATACACATTGGTGAAGCAAAGGTCCTTGCACAGCTGCTCATGTGCATCAGGTACCTTTGGGTCATACCATTTCCTCTCTTTCTTCTTCTTCAATCTTCTTCCTTCCGTAAGGTAGTCTTGAGTCTCCCCATCCGAGCCATGCCCACATCGCCAGGAAGCAATACTCATCGCCTTCTGTGTACAAAATCTTGAAACTTTGGGATCTCTCGCTGACTGTGAGCTCTGGAAGTTGGACCTGGATTTGTTGCTGTTCTTCTCACAGTGCTTGAGTTTCTCAGCCTGCATTTTTCCACAACTATTTCCTCTCCACTGCCACCTCTTTCTCCTCCCCGCCAAAACTCAAACATCACTGTCACCTTCAAACTGTGGTCCTGTCTTCTACAAAGATCTCTTTCTTCTTCATTTCCAATATTTTCTTCACCTCTTCCAAGCCTTGTAAGACATCTTTATCCCTCTTATAGTCACCCCTATCAATCTCAAAGTCTGAGGATGATTTGTCAATATCATCATCCTCTTCACCAGCAGCCTGTCCATCATCATCTCCACCATGAGCTTCAGAAATGTTCAAGTTACAGCTTTGTTGTGTGTTCAAATTAACTTCAAGAGGGTGGACCACTCCATCTTGTGACAGACTTAACACAAAACCAGGACCCCCAATCGGACTGCCTATTGAATTTGTTCTTCACAAACATTGTGAGCCCTGTTACATTCAAAGATCTCTATCTTCATTTGCCTTGGAAACAATGATATTGAGCACTGTTAAATCTGAGTGGTCTATCATTTCTTCAACTGCATCTTGACTGTCCAGAAGAAATAAACCTTCCTGTCCAATCCCTTGTTCTTTTACCTAGTACGTGTAGTCATCTGACCCATAGCCTTCGGGCCTCAAGAAGTGCTATCAAGTTTGGAAATGTGATGTCTGAAACAGAAAACCTCCTTTCCATATTATCTCTGCCCTAGAAATGCAGCCTAACCTCCCAAATTTCATCATCCAGCCTGCATTACATAATATGTTATTTGAAAAGCCCAACTAACTAAGTGTTTTTTGCTACAAAAATTCAGTGCACACTAACTATAAAGTACAGTATTCAGTGCATGTTCATGTTCTAAGATGAATCACAGCAGCATCAACCTATGGTTTGGTCAAAAAACAAACTAAATTATGCTATGTTGTTTGAAATGAACAAGCAGAAATGCAGAAACTGTTGAAGGAGCTCATAAGAGGAAAAAAACTTACTTCACCCCTCCAAATGCAGAGGCCCAGTGCTGGGAGTTGGCCGGATCTGCCTGCACAGCGCTAGCAAGAGACCTCGCTGCTCTGTAGTCAAGCGAGAACTGGCAATCACCAGGCGACGGCGGTGTAGCTCAGGGCGAGGAGCCTCAGATCGAGCTGCAGCCTGTGGTGTCCATCTGCGGCGCGGCGGGCGCCCGGCTGGGTTGCGGTTACCGCCCCAGCCTAGTTATCAACCTCTGAGAACTCGCCGCCTCCATCCCCCCTTCCACCTCCACACGTTGAATGGCCACCATCACCTAGTTTCGCCGCCGCCGCCGCCATCGGAGAGGGAGGCGCGCACGAGAGAGAGGGAGACAGAGAGGGGGAAGACAGAGTGAGGGCGGGGCGGATCCGTTTTAGTGGTCGGGATGGCCCGTGCGCCCTAACGGCCGTCACCCGCGCGCCGTGAGCATTGTGGCCGACAAAACGCTGACGGGCGGGCCACACATGTCATAACCCCAGTTAAAACTTAACCATTCGGCCACTTGGGTTTTTTGGAACAGCCAGCCACTTTTGTGGTAGTTTTTTGAAAAATTAAAAAAAGCGGTAGTTTTTCGGAACGATAGCCCGTAATGTGGTAGTTTTCTACTATTCACTCCAGTTTTCGCTATTCACTCCAGTTTTCGGCAAATAGAAACCGGTTTCCGCAAAAAAATAAAGAAATTAGTTAATTAGACTTATGTTTCAGAGGTTGTCTCAGTGGCTAAAACGGCATTTTCTGTTACTCAAGGCTAACGGGATATAGCCTGATACATCTTGGTGAACTGACGGGATGAGAGGCAACAAAGTAACATTCTATTTTATCTTTAGCTTTATATCCGTGTCTATCTTCAAACAGAGCAAGCAAAGAATATGCTGATGGGCGTGGTGTGTGGGAAGCAAAGAATTCACAGCTTTATTTAGAGAGATAAAGCACAGAGAAAAGCACGCAAAAGCAGACGCAAGGAATGCCTGCTAGCTCATGTGTATGCATAATTGCATATGCATGCCCCGTTTCCTGTACGAGATAGCCAGCTACATCCATATTCCATCTACGCAAGGCATATGTTTCCATTCAACTTCCAGTTTCCTTGTCCACCTCTTCGATCTATTTTGCTTGTATAGTCCCTCTAGGCTTCTGCCAGCGCCACAATTAATCAAGGTACCAACCCGAATCATTTTGCATACATATCAACAGATTAGTTAATCGCTTCTCCAAATCTGTACGAGTCATTCTTTAATGAGGAGTGATGTTAACTTGTTCAAATGTGTAGGAAAGGAAGGAATTTGCTGCCGCACGTCGTTTGACATGAAGCTGCTGGCCTTGTTGCTAAGTGCGAACTAGATCATAGCCAAAATAGAAGATTGGTTTGATTCATCATGCCTCCAGAGGTAATGTGACACTCACCTTTATCTTCAGTGATTAATGCTGCAGATTTGTGTCCTACAATTTCTTTAGTTAGTGAGCTCAACTCGGATCTTCAGTAGTGGTATGCCCAACAATTAAAGGCCATCATTATGAGAACTTTTTCTCCTATTTATTTACACTTGCTGCTGCTAGCATTTGAAGTTTGAAAGATCTTTTTTTTTAGGGAAAAAGTTTGAATGATCTATAGCATATTCAAGTGTGGTCTTTGGCACTTAATTTTTACATAGCTCATCAATGATTATGCGCTTATCGCCCCTTGCATGTTTTTATATGCACAACTTGATCCTTGCTTTTATTTGTGTTAATAAGTTATGTTTTAATTGATTTACGGTTTTTTCATAGTTATGAACTTATGATGCGCCCTATAGTTTTGAAATTAAAGAGTTTCAGAAATAAAGCTAAAAATGGTGAACCTCATTTGCTGTTATAATTGTTGAACACTTCAGGAGATAGAGATCGAGGCGTAAAACATCAAGCTGCAGCAGAAAGATAATTGATGTTTTGGAGGACACAAGCAAAGGAAATGTGATCTACTTCAAGGGCTGGGAGGATTTGGAGCATCGGTTGTTCTCAATCTGGTAGCTCAACGCCTGAAATCATCAACAACACATAACAAGTTTGATAAGGTTATCCATGTGGATTGCTTAGTATGGAAAAGCATGAGAGCCCTGCAAAAGGCAATTATGAGGAGGTAGAGCTCAAGATGCAAAGGATGACCATCTTTGATTGCTGTGATGAGGATGATGACTTCCGTGGGATAGACGAAGGCTCCAGAGGGGTGATAGCGGATATCAGAAGGGAAGTCTTCAGAAAACTTGTTAACAGTATATTTGTGGTGGTTTTTCACAACGGAAGCAGAAGATTTTTTTTTCCAAAAGGGGGGACTCTCGCCTCGTGATCAAGAGTGATGCATACAGCCATCTTATTAACCAAGCAACAAATGTGCAAAGAAAGTTCCATAGTCTCAAACTTAAATAAAGAAAAAAGCAGCCGACACAGAGCGCAGAAGGCTAGAAACACGAACTAGCCAGAAAATGATGCCACAACCGGCTGGCTATAAAAGATAGGTAAATTAATTGCCTATCCTATTACATGACCGCCATCCAAACCGGTTGAAGATATCCCGAGCAACCATCTCCCAACGGATAGACCCAGTAACCAAATGCTCCCTGGCCTCCATCGGAGTGAGTAATGACCATGAACGGATCAATGCCGTAGCTTGGAAGATAACCTGCAAAAAATGAATTCGTGATGTTCTGTTAAAAACCAAATCATTTTTGCAAAGCCAGATGGTCCACATCAAAGCACAGACTCCAACCCGAGTATGTCTTGCTAATGTAGAGTCAATCCCATTAAGCCAATTCCAAAATAAAGCATCAACAGTAGTCGGTGGAGTAATATTAAAAGCAATGTGGACCGTCTGCCAAAGGACCTTGGCCAGCGGGCAATCAAAAAAGATATGTTTAATTGTCTCATCCCGATCACAGAAACTACACCTAGTAGGTCATGTCCAATTACGCTTTATTAAGTTGTCCTTTGTTAGAATAACTTGTTTATGTACAAACCACATAAACACTTTTATTTTCAAAGGAACTTTGACATCCCAGACATTCTTGGAAGTTGGAATGGAGTTCGAATTAATAACATCAATATACATTGACTTCATCGCAAATACCTGCACTTAGTCAACTTCCAACAGAATTCATCAAAGTTGGTCGAAAGTTGAACCTCCATTAGTCTCCTAACTAACTCGGAGCCAAACCTCCCAACGATTGCCCGCTAACGACCGCCTAAACTGAATATTAAGGGGATAGATTGAAATACCGCTACACTTAACACCTCACGTCGTTGAGCAATACGATATAAAGACGGATATTGAATGGCCAAGGGTGAGTCGCCCAACCAAGAATCCTCCCAGAAACATGTAGTGGCACCATTTCCAATAACAACTTTTTTCCTATTGAACAGTAATTGTTTGACTTTCATGAGCCCTTTCCAGAAAGGCGAGTCAGTCGACCTAACTGATACCTGGGACAACGTTCTAGTCTGGAGGTACTTGCTGCATAGGATTTGCGCCCACATGGTTTCAGTGCCGGAAGCGAGCTTCCACAACCACTTACTAAGAAGGCATCTGTTCTTAACTTCAAGATTCTCAATACCAAGCCCGCCTTGGTCTTTGGGTCGACAGATAATATCCCACTTAGCAAGCCGGTATTTTCTTTTAAGATCATCACCCTGCCAAAAGAAACGTGATCGATAGAAGTCCAGCCTTTTCCTAACGCCCATCGAACCTCAAAGAACGATAAGAGGAACATAGGCATACTCGTGAGCACCGAAGTTTATCAAGATTAACCGCCTCCGTATGACATGAGCTTACCCTTCAAAGAGCTCGCTTTTCTCAAATCGATCCTCGATACACTTCCACTCTCGCTTGTTAGCCTACGATGGTGTATCGGAATACCAAGGTAGGAGAAGGGCAAACTTCCCAACTCGCACCCAAACAATTGCCTATAAAACTCCTGTTCGTCTTTGGCTCTACCAAAGCAGAACAACTCGCTCTTATGAAAGTTAATCTTTAACCCAGATAATTGTTCGAAGAGGCATAACAACAGCTTCATATTTCTCGCCTTGGCCAAATCATGCTCCATGAAGATGATTGTATCATCAGCGTATTGAAGGATGGATACACCTCCATCAACCAGATGAGGTACTAAGCCACCCACTTGACCATTGTCCTTAGCCCTTCCTATCAAAATTGCTAACATGTCCACCACAATGTTAAACGGAAGTAGAAGATACATTGATTTGTACGATTGTGGTGTCCCAATTACAACATTTTGAGTAACAAGATGTTGTGGACCTGGTACGGGAGGTTTCGGCACGATCTCAATCTAATACCAGAAGATGGGGAGGAGGGAAAGATGAAGAGCCAGACAGATGTTGTCTTATATGCTTCTCCTGACCTTCAAGATGAGGAGATACGAGATCTACTGCATGAAGAGGCTTTGGAGGTTGCCAGGTGTGCAGGGATTATTCAGCCCGACGACATGAGCCACAAGATAGTCATGGAGAACCTCATATACAGGGCACTGATTGCCATAGACTTGAAGACACATGCACCAAACTATTGGATCTGCGATGGTATTATACAGTGCCAAGACAATACATCAGCATGGGAGATTGGCAATTCTCTACAGAGGAACATAAGCTTGGACTGTGCTATTCAGTTTGACGAGAACACAACTCATTTGCTACAGGTGTCAAATGATTTACTTGTTAACCGCTGGAATTTCACCACCCACAAACAACTCCTAAAGGATAACACTCGTGTGCTGCCTTCTCAGGTGACATCATTCTTCCTTTCTGCAGATGAGCCACCAAGAAATACAACATCAATACTACCAGTTGGCATGTTCCAACATTCACAAAGCAGCAAGCTACGTGTGTTCATCTGTCTCATTGCACCTTCAGTTTTGCATCTCCTCCCTTCGTTCATTGTGTCCAACTAAGATTGCTCCATCTGGACCATTGCACGAATATCACAGACGATGAGGAGCATCCAAGCCACAATGAAAACATGACATGTCTCCAGGAGTTATGGGTGCTGGTTTTGAGGTATACAGATTGGTATTGGCTTCTATCGAAAAAGATAATGAGTTTAATGACTGACCTCAGGGAGTTGAATGTGGAGGGAGTCAAGCAATGGAGCATAAGGGATTTGTGTGGTGATATTCCTAGCCTTGTCGTACTTCGAGTGACAGCCAACACAGTCACAATTCATTCACAAGACATCATAAAAAATAATGGTGCATCACTCCTCAACTTGTCCAAGGCAAGTCTCTTGAAGACAGTCAGCCTTGAGAGTTGTGCTGAATTAGAACAAGTCGCCCCTTTCATGTTACCCCCATTGCTCGAGTCAGTTAGCTTCATCAATAGTGGTGCTAGTGCTGCCAAGATATCTAGTATCTCCTTCCGGGGTTGTTCTCAGTTGACAAATATACTTCTCAGTGGAAATTTGGGGAGCCTAGAGGAGCTGGACCTCTCGGGCACGGCAGTGAAAACCCTTGACCTGGGAGAAGTGGAAGCTCCAAACCTCAAGCGTATTATGCTGCTGGACTGCGAGAAGCTCCGTGCAATATTATGGCCATCAAGGACATGGGTTTTGGAGAAAGTGCAGATCAGCACCGCCCAATCTGCATTGCCTAGCCAGAATGATTGGGAAGAGAAGACCAAGGAGGCTACTGCTGCTGCAGGATCATCATCTATCCTTACTTTTGGGGCTTCACAATTAGGCAGCCGGCGAATTGCATCTTTTGACTTTAAATGGTACATATCTGTTGTGGATGCAAGGCTCATCTGGTCGCTTCTGCCCTTTCAACAAGAAATTAAGCGAAACTTTGTATATATGGAGATTCATTCATCTCCTGCCAGTGGAGCTGCTGTTGGTAGCCGTGAAGTTGCTCAAGGCATCGGGAGTCAGCAGCAGTTTGCTCAATACTTATATGCAAGTGATGTCTTTCAAGAAGAACCGCAAGCTGTCAGTGCTATCGAAGGTGTGATCAGCTGAATGTGGGCTTGTCCACCTACTCCTACTCCACGTCCTCAAGACTGGTACTTCCACATGCAAGACGAAGAGAAGATGGAAAGAGGATCTTTACAGAAACAACACAACGCTCGAAGGATTAATACTGGTGTTGCTTTAGCCCCTGTTTTGATGTGTGATAATGCACGGATGCTGTATGTGCATGATAGCTATTCCACCACTTGCATTCCATGCCCACAAGGTGCAGAGTGGTGGTATCTTAGATGGTGCCGAGTTGAGAGGTGCCCCAAGCTTTGCTCTATCTTTGCTACTCCCCAACTAAGTGATGGCCAGATCGCCTTTTGGCGCTTGTCTACGTTCTGGGCGTCCCAACTCCCAATGGCATGCTACATCTGGAACTGGTGTGCACTAGCTCAACCTGGTTGTAATTCGTTTGAAGATCTAGTATTCTTGCACCTGGACTATTGCCCCAGGCTCATTCACGTGCTTCCCTTGTCTGAGCATATGGACACCCTGCCTAGCCTGAAGACGCCGAGATCGTGGTGCTGCGTGATCTCAAGGAAGTCTTCCTTTGGAGCCTAAGCACCAATGTAAGCGGAAATTATAAGATTTCCCAACTTAAGGCACATCCACTGCATCAGCTCTCCGCCTACTGTGGCATCTGTGGGAGTAGGATGTTCGCGCCAACCTTGAGACCGTCAAGGTCAGCGGCTGCTGGGGCCTTAGCTGCCTGCCTGCCGTCAGAGGCAGCACCACCAAGCGGCCCAAGGTGGACTGTGAGAAGGATTGGTGGGACAACCTGGAGTGGGGAGGGGTGGAGGCGAACCACGATCCTTCTCTCTACGAGCCGAGCCACTCACGATACTACAAGAAGGCCCACCTGCCAAGGGTCACCGTTCTCAGGTGAGATATATATGTGGCTTCCGTCCCTACTTTGATCAATAACTTGGCAAGCTAGCGAACTTAAACTTATCGTTCCTATTTGTACTACTTTTCTATTGTCCCGATACTATGCGCATAGTATCATCCCATTGATGGTTTGTTCGCTGCACCATCAGAGGTAATCAAATCCATCCATGGTCGATAATCGCCACAGCACGCCGAATTCTGTGGTGCTACGATGCTTAATTGGTCAAGCTCGAGTGCACGCTTGTGTGTGTTGTTGCCTTAATTGATGCTGCTTGATTGGTCCGTGTGAAATCTGCATCTACATTGCCACGGTGTGGCGGTGCGTCTTCCAGTTCAGTTTGATTTGATTTGGTTTGGTTTGTCTTGATCTTGTTTGGTTTGCTTAGCTTTGCTCGATAAAAGCCATATAAGCGTCAAAGTAAGTATGCATCATCTGGTTGGATAGATGATACAAGCTTTGAGAGAAATAAATAAGAGAAGGTATTCGGCCTGTGCTGCATGAGTGCCCTGCCTGCTCATGCTGCTGCTCTCCATTTGTGTGTTGTGGTGTGTGACTTTTCAGCGATGGACTGATTATTGTAATGCTAAGCAATTCCTTTGACTTGTATACAAATGGTGATTTGTGTGTGTCATCATATACAAACTGTAGCTTCATGTTTTGTTTTGTGCTGATCACATACAAATGGTGATTTGGATCAGTTTTTTCTTGACTGGTTGTTCTTGCAAACAGTTCCTCTTTTTTACCTAGATTTAGACTTGGATTAGAGTAGATAATACGCCACAGGGGGTTAACTGATTAATTCCAAGTCCTATTGGCTGTAGAAGATGTGACTTAGGCAACTCTTAATTTAGCAAGATCATGAGATCAAGATGTTAACAACCGTAACCGTGCAGTATATGGCAGGAAGTAGAAGGAATGGAATCCTTTTTCTTATCCTTGTCATCAAGTGAAATGACGCATAAAGTTTTCAACTAGCTTGCTCTGCAACAGCCCCTCGCCTCGCCTTCGCCGGGCGACTCGGGGCTCTCAACCCTAGCTGCCGCCGGGCCCAACCCATCTTCCTCCCCTCCTTCCGCCACCGCCAGAGGACGCTGCTGGCTTGTGCCCGGAGGCCGACGGCGGTGGCGGGGGCTCTTCCTCCCTCCCGCATCTCAGGGGTGATGGGGCCCCAACATGTGTGGAGGTGCGTCCGATCTAGATGCGACGGCGCTGGCTTCGACGATCGCGCGGTCGGCCTCCCCGCCACGGGCGGCGGCGCGGCGGTTGGCCTCGATCGGGCGGCGTCTGACGCGTTTTTCGGCGGCATGTCATCCGGCTTTAGATCGGCGGCGCGCCGAGGGCTCGTGGATCGCTTGGCAGCACCCATGGCAGATCTGTTCGCCGGTGTAGCCGCGGTGGTGGTCATCTTCTTCGTCGGTGGTGGCCGCCGAAGCTTGGTGATCGGATCTCGAGATCCATCATCTAGTCCCGGCCGCGAAGTTGGGGAGACATGGTTGTCGGTGAAAACCGAGCCGATAGCAGCGATGGCGGCGTTTCACGCCGCTACCTTGATGAAGGCATCGCCGTAACTACCGCCGACCCACTCGTGCCGCCCGGAAACCCTAGGATCTGGTGTTCCAGATCGGACGATGGCGGCACTACGGTGTCGCTTTCTCTTGGGAGCATCGCTTGTGGAGCAATACCGAAGTCGAGGCGGAGGTGGAGCGGCTTCGCCTTGCACGGAGCTTTGTGGAGATGTCAAGTCATGCTCGACCAAGAGGTGCTACGCTGGTCATGCTCGGTCGGCAGGTGCTACGCATCTACGATCTTCCAAGGACTTCAAGCTGTGTTGGCTGGTGGTATTTGGCAAGATGGCGCTGATGTATATCGCTGGCGCATCGCGACGTGCTCAGCTGTTTGCAGTAGGAGGAGGTGCCGCTGGGCACCGTGATGGCGCCGACGATAGCTAGACCAAGCAAGGTTGATGCATCACCACAATTCAAGATGGAGCGGTGGCATGGCGGCGGCGGCCTCCGAGAGCATGCCGACTCAGCAGTGTGCCCTGCATCTGCAAGTGGCTAGGTTGGGGTCTCGTGTCTTAAATGTTAGGCTTGGCTGCGATGTCTGCTTGGTATTAGGCCCATGCTATCTCGCGCTCTTCATCAACTCGGATAGGTGTAGCGACATTTGTTGCTTAGATGGCGGCTTTAGTCGCATCTGTTGTATGACTTTGTAAGGTCTTGTGAGAATAATTAATAAAGTGGCCGTATGCATCGCCTGATGCAGAGGTCGGGTCATCCTCCTTTTCTAAAAAAGAAAAGAAAACTAGCTTGCTCGCAGCACCTCTAGGGGCAACCACCGACATGTGTTTTCGTGACATTTCAGCGAATTCAGATGTTTTCTGCAACAGATTCAGAAAAAGTGTCGCCAATCAGATCTCCACATGGGGCAGGGTGCACCTAAAATCTACAGTGGTAACTTTGACCATGTTCAAGACCAAATGCACAGCCATACTCCAGGCTTTATTTGCCTGGCTTCTCTTCTTATATGCCAGGGTAAAGTAAATAGTAAATACCATAGATGAGCAGAGCTAGCTTTAATTAAAGACGAAATTTCTTCAGAGATAATGGTCCCGTCTGCCTATTGAAACTGAAATTTTGCTGCCAAAAGTGCTGGTTCTATCTGTTTCATTACTCTCTTTCCAAG
This sequence comes from Aegilops speltoides, assembly GCA_021437245.1. Classification (NCBI taxonomy): domain Eukaryota; kingdom Viridiplantae; phylum Streptophyta; class Magnoliopsida; order Poales; family Poaceae; genus Aegilops; species Aegilops speltoides. The sequence continues at coordinate 70,707 of JAHHZJ010000923.1, forward strand.
TCGATATGTTTTTGTTTCAACAGCCTAAGAGAGAGATAGAGATAGAGTTCATGAATTGGGTAGCAGTGTTTCTGCTTCTCTCTTTTGCTGTGAATTAATGTGTCTTATTCCTTGATAGAGGAATTTAAAGAACATGTATTTGTTAAAAGTAGAGACCATGTTAATGCTGTAAAGCCATCACAGTTTTGTAGCTGGATTATACTCTTTTTTTAAAAAATGAGCTGCCCATGTTTCTTAACTTAAGGGAAGAAACTGAAGTACAGTTGCTTCCAATTTTTTACACAGTGAGTTTTTGGTAATTTTTCGCTCATTCCATTTGCAAGCTGTCTCAACTAATTGCTCATGGGTAAGTGGAAATGTTGGTAGACTGATAAATGTTGATCATGTAACACTGTGACATGGTTCAGAACTTAAGATCAACAGACATAGGCTTGACTTGAGTGAGGTTGCCCTGACGTGGCAAAGTAATTACGGGGCCTCAACATGGAAGCAGACATACATGTGGGTCCAAACCACTGAACTGGCTCGGTTTTTGTTACCTGGACCAGTTTGAATTTACGACAATGGTACCTGGTCCAGTTCGATGTTTTTTTTAAACAAAAACTTGCAGTGCAAGTTACAGCTGTGTGGTAAAACTATGTGGTCCAAAATGCAATCTTTGGCATGAATATGGTGTACAAGTATATGCAAATAGAAATTAGTTAGTAATTAAATTTATGTTTCAGAGGTATTCTCAGTGGCCAAAACATCATTTTCTGCAACTCAAGGATGACGAGATATAGCCAGATACATAACTTGGTCAACTGACGGGATGAGAGGCAACAAAGTAGCAGTCCATTTTTACGAAAATGCCCAATAGAGGCTGCGCACCAGGTAGGACTTTATCCCGTCCGTTGGCATTGTTTGGGGATCCGAGCTTCCCCTGTATTTCCGGTTCTTGTTCCCTCGTAGAGGCTGGCCACAGCGTGTATTCCGCGTCAGGCAGGCAGCAGCAGGTACCGAATCTAGCTAGTAGTACTACAGTCCATTGCCTAGCGTGTAAGGCTGGTCATACTGGGGAGTAAGGGCATCTCCAGCCGCGCCCCAAGAAGGCCTCTCCAGGCGATTTATTGCAATTAATGCCGCGCTTTTTGAAAAACGGCCCGCCGCGCTTCAGACGCCTCAAAATCGCTGCTTGGGCCGAAAATAGCGCCGGCGACCCAGCCCAACTCCGGCGCTACTGGGCGCCTGTGGGCGCCGGGCGAAGAGTTTTGGCGCGAAGAAGCCACGGGCCAGCCAGCGCCAGCGACCCGGGCGCCGCCTTCCCCAACGGCTCGCTGGGCGCTGGAATCAATGGCAAGGCTGCCGCCGTCAGCCTTTGCCATTGATTCTTCACGGGCGGCGATCACGGAGCGGGCGCCGACGCCCCATCCTCGTGACGCAGAGACACGGCGCGCCTCGCTATAAAGCCGCGGCCTCCACTCCACTTCCGTGCCCACACCAGCCCCGCCCCGCCGCCGCCGCCCAGCCCTCCCTCTCTCGCTTCTTCCAGGCGCTGCCGCCGACGCCATGGCGTAACGCTTCCTGGGACGAGGCGGCGCCAACGGCTTGCCGCCGTTCGCTTCGCCGCTTCGAGTCTCGCTCGTTTCAGCGAATATCCGGTGCCGCCGGACATGCGCGCGGGTTGCCTGGATGGAGGCTCAGCGCCGGGGTGCCCATTGCCCGCTGCTCGACGCCGCGGCGGCCGGAGTATTCGCCGACGAGGTTGAGATCGTCCGCGGCGCCCTCACCGACACCCAACGCCTTCCCCAAAGACGCCGCCGACAACCACGCCGCTGGTGGCGATTTCGACCGCCGCCAAAGAAGCAGCGCTCGGGCGCCCACTAACGGCGCGCGGTGGTCGGCGGGCGGCAGTAACAGCGAGGGGCGCCACCGTGGGCGCCCTCGCCGCGACACTCGAGGGCGATTTCACGCACTCGAGGGCGACAACGACCGCCGCTGGCATACCCCGGCGATGCACCGACGCCGCCGAGACATGGGCGCCAAGGCGGTTCGGATCTTCCTCCTCCTCTTCCTCCTCCCGATCCTCCTCGCACTTCTCCGAACTCCGCCCGCCGCCGCCAAGGCCGAGCCTGCGCCGGAGTCGCCGCCGGTCGGCGCGACTTCGCAGCGCCGACATCGCTATCCACGAGGGCGGCCGCGCCGCTTGCCTCGGTTCTCCGCTTCGCTGCCAAGACGGAGCCGGAATGGCGCCGTGAAGACGGAGCCGGGCTGGCGCCGTGAAGACGGAGCTGGCTCGGCGCTGGCGAAGGCGGAGTTCGCCGACGACGACGCTGCTCGAATGGGCGCACCAGACTCCATTGCGATGGAGAAGGCGCGCGGAGAAGGCGGAGGAGCGCCAGCGCCAATCGCGACGCCGAGGAGCGCCGACGCTGCCGCGACGAAGACGGAGTCGCTGCCTGCGGCGACAGCGACGACGACGACGCCGCCGCCAGTCCACCACGGCGACGCTGGTCCAGCCGGGCGTCCCGGCCGAGGAGAAGGCCGACGACGACGATGATAAAGTGACGGCGCGACAACTTCAACGCCTTTCTTTTTTAGATTAGCTTAATAATGTAATGAAAATGGGCGAATTTGGCCGAATTCACCATGTTCGACGAAATTTAATCGCTTTGTCATATCTTCGCCAACGCCCCCTTTTTTTTTACACTCACTCAGAGGCGGCCCTGGGTCGACGGCTGGCGACGACTCGCCTCAGTGGTTTTTTTTTCGCTGCTCACCCTCAGCGGCGCTTAGACGCCTGTGGGGGCCAACGGCCGAGATGTTTTATCTTAGACTAGTGTCATATGCATGACACTAGTCTAAGAGCATGTTGATACGCTTTTAGTCCCATGACTAAAAGTAGTGGGACTAAAACTTGCTAGCCTCACCCATGCTTGGATCCAAATACTAAAGAGACTAAAATTTAGTTATTGAGCATTTATTATCCTCCAAACCCTCCAATCTAGAACTCGCATGTGTTAAAGGAGATGAATTAAATGAGGAGAGAGAGGGCTAATACATATTTTAGTAGGTTTCCTATGACTAAAAACTTTTAGCCTCAAGACTAGTCCTAGCTCTCTTTAGTCAGGGTGCTTGAACTTTATCTCTAAAAGTGACTATTTTAGTCGACTAAAAATAGTCCCTTGGATCCAAGCACCCCTAAGTTACTACCTTCATAATGCAAAGTAACATGATAGTAGTGTCATAGATGGCTTCATTTATTAGCTTGTAGACTCATCTTATCTTGAGAAGCGCTATGTTACAGTAACATATTATGTTACCACCTCACATTAAATACTTGCCACATAAGCAAAAATTTCTTGGAGAGCGCTATGTTATTAGCTAAGTTATTCCCACTATGACTAGCCTAAAGGCAACAGCATTGCTGGGGCTGCACATGTGACGAGCTGATGTGACTACAAGCAGCGAGAAAAATTATTCGATGAGTTTAGACATGTTCCACCCGCAGACATGTGTTAATCAGGTTATTTTGAGACGAAGAGATTAGGAACTTTTTGACCAGTCAAGTACTGACTTGTTAATCTCGCAAGGAAAAAATCGTTGATTGCTTCTTCCAGTCCTATTTAAGTTTATATGTACACCTAATCTTCGTACAGAATACGTTTTCTGGTAATACATGTGCAACAAAAAAAAATCTGACCCTGGTAATGACGAAGCATTACATCTCGGACCTTTGTTCATTAAGATAAATGTAGTTCCCCGCAAAAAAAGATAAATGTAGTTCTTGAAATACTAATTACGGGGCGGTTCTTTTAATCAACTTGTTTATAGAACATTTTAAGTCACGGTTATTGAGTGGCTGTTAAAGTGTGTAAGCATGTTGGTTACACAGTAACTAATTAATTTCAGTCCCACAATACCAAACTTACTCAACAGAAACACTTATCATGGTAATGACCTGAATGTTTAACCGTTATTACAGCTTTAGATCTCCCCGGGACATTACTTGCATTCCTAATTATTCCATGAGATCTATCAAATAAATGTAAACAAAACACATTTTACTCCATTCGTCGAGTCTAATTTTACCTAATTAACGATGGCTATATTTTACTCGATTACCTAATTCATTGTTAATCTAAATTGATTTGTCTATGTTTGACTAAATAAATGTTAACTGGCTATATTTTACCTAAATTAACGATGGCTACATTTTACTCGATTCGTCTAGTCTAATTTTGTCAATAAAACACATCTTTTGTCCAATCTACAAATAACTTTTGAATCTGAACACACAAACCAGAACACTTTAACTTACAAGAAATCAAGCTAGAATAGCAGTTTATCTTATGAACACTCCATCTTTGTCCTATGATCGATCAACAAATCAGAAAACGCATGCAGAGCAAATTCATATCGTGTAGGACTGGTCGGCTGAAAATGTAGAACATCATTACAACAAGTCAAATATATGCTGCTTCGGCACAAAAAAAAAGAACCAATCAAATATATGTATGTTTTCTTTGACTGTTTGAGTCTCATATATCAAACAAACAGGCAACGAAACATCATGCGGAGATTGTTGACAGCCAATCAGGGGAACACTAATTACCTGGATGGTCCATCATGGGGAGCTTCCATGGGAGCATCCATGTCGCAGCCGCGCTTCAGGTCGAAAGGAGGAAGGCGAGATGGGCAGGGGCAGGGCAGGACCTTGCTTGTCTAGCTGGGGCGAGCACCAATAACGTGGCATACGAGCTTGCAGGTCCACGTGACAAGCATATGTGCCATTTCGAAACTCTATCTTGCTCCACGACGGGTTGCATGTGTTCCAGCCATGTACGCCTACGAAGCCTACACACTATTCCTAGCAGGCCGGCGTGGGAGACACCCGCCTGACAGGCTCGAATCACAAGGCCCATTAGAACGATCAGGATACCGTGCAATGAGACGCTCGTCCGCTAAAAATTCGCACTCTCCATTTTTACCTTTACCTTTACTATGTCCCTGTGTATCTTTAAACACGACAAGCAAAGAATCTGATGATGGATGTGGTGTGTGGGAAGCAAGGAATTCACAGCTTTTATTTAGAGAGATAAAGCACAAAGAATAAGCGCGCAAAGCAGACGCAAGGAATGACAGCATATGTGTATGCAAGCATAGCTGCACATGCCAGCTCTGTTTCCTTTACTTGCTAACTAGCGAAGATATATCCATATTCCTTGTACGCAAGGCACATGTCTCCTTGCAACGTCCAGTTTCCTTGTCCACCTCGTCGATCTATTTTGCTTCTGTGGTCTATCTAGGCTTCTGCCAGCGCTGCAATTAATCAAGGTACCAGCTCAAATCATTTTGTATACATATCAACATATTAGTTAATTCCTTCGCCAAATCTGTACGAGTCACCAATTCTTTAACGAGAAATGATGTTAACTTGTTCAAATGTGTAGGAAAGGAAGGAATTTGCTGCTGCACATCGTTTGACATGAAGCTGCTGGCCTTGTTGCTAAGTGCAAACTAGATCCTAGCCAAAATAGTAGATTGGTTTGATTCATCATGCCTCCAGAGGTAATGTAACACCCACCTTTATCTTCAGTGATTAATGCTGCAGAGTTGTGTCCTACTTTCTTAATTTCTTTAGTTAGTGAGCTGTGAGGTCCAATCGGATCTTCAGTAGTGGTATGCCCAACAATTAAAGGCCATCATGGCGAGAACTTTTTCTCCTATTTATTTACACTTGCTTCTGCTAGCATTTGAAGTTAATTTTCAGTGTGGTCTTTGGCACTTAATTTTTTACAACTTGATCAGTGATTATGCAGTTATCACTCACTTGCATGATTTTATATGCACCACTTGATCCTTGCTTTTATTTGTGTTAATAAGTTATGTCTTAATTGATTTATGGTTTTTTTTAGTTATGACGCGCATTGTAGTTTGAAATGAAAGACTTGCAGAAATAAAGCTAAAAATGGCGAGCCTCATTTGGTGTTATTCTTGTTGAACACTGCAGAAGATTAAGATCCAGGCAAAAAACATCGATGCCGCAGCAGGAGAAATATTTGATGTTTTGGAGGATACAAGCAAAGGAAACGTTATCTACTTCAAGGGCTGGAAAGGATTGGGAGCATCCGCAGTTCTCAATCTGGTAGCCCAACGCCTGAAATCATCAACAAGATCGAGCAAGTTTGATAAGGTTATCCATGTGGACTGCTCCGTGTGGAAAAACATGAGGTCTATGCAAAAGGCAGTAGCGGAGGAGCTAGAGCTACCGCAGTCCGTGATGGCCATCTTCGATCAGTATGACGAGGACGACGACTTCAATGGGAAAGATGAAGGCTCCAGAGAGGTGATTGCAGATATCAGGATGGAAATATTCAGAAAACTCTATAACAGTAGATTTCTGGTGGTTTTCCACAACGGAAGCAGCAGATACATTGATCTGTATGAGTGTGGTGTCCCAGTAATATCACTTTTGGGTAACAAGGTCTTGTGGACCTGGCACGGGAGGTTTCGGATGAGTCTCAGATTAGAAGATGGGGAAAAGGTAAAGATGAAGAGTCAAACAGATGTTCGCTTATCTGCTTCTTTTCTTGAATGGAATGTTGAGAAAATGAGATATATACTGCATGAGGAGGCTTTGGATGTTGCCAAGTGCACTGGGATTGTTCAGCCCGATGATATGAGCCACAAGATAGTCATCGAGTGCCTCATATACAGGGCACTGATTGCTATAGATTTGAATGCCCATGCACCAAACTATTGGATCTGTGATGGTATTATACAGGGCCAAGATAATGCATCAGCATGGGACATTGGCAATTCTCTTCAGAGAAACATGAGCTTGGATTCACCTGTTATAGGATCTGATGAGGCTGCAGCTCTTTTGCTACATGTATTGAATGATTCACATGTTAACCGCTGGAATTTCACCACCCACAAAGAACTGCGAAATGATAACACTCATGTGCTGCCTCCACAGGTCACATCGTTCCTCCTTTCTGCAGATGAACCACCAACAAATACAACATCAATATTGCCAGTTGGCATGTTCCAACATTCACAAAGCAGCAAGCTACATGTGTTGTATTTGTCTCATTGCACCTTCAGTTTTGCATCTCCTCCTTCGTCCATTGTGCCCAACTAAGATTGCTCCATCCGACCATTGCACAAATATCACAGAGGATGATGAGCATCCAAGCCACAACGAAAACATGTCATGTTTCCAGAAGCTGTGGGTGCTGGATCTGAGGTATACACACTGGTACTGGCTGCTATCGGAGAAGATGAAGAGATTGATGGTTGAACTCAGGGAGCTGCATGTCGAGGGAGTCAAGCATGGGAGCATAAGTGACTTGTGTGGCGGTAGACCAAGCCTTGTAATACTTCGAGTAATAGCAGCAGATCCGGTCCCTACAAAGAACGAAGACACAAATAATCAAGCACAATTCCCCAATATGTCCAGTACAAACAGCCTTACGACATCTAGCTTCATCAACGACGCCCCGCCTCGCCGCCGAGTCATTTAGCTTCATCAACAAAGCTGCAACGCTCGCCAAGATATCTAGCATCTCCTTTCGGGTTGTTCTCGGTTGAAGAGTATACTTTCATAGGAAAATTGCGGAGCCCGGAGGAGCTGGACCTCTCGGAACGGCAAAGGAAAACCCTTGACCTCAAGAAATGGAAGCTCCATACCTGCCGCCTCATCCTCCGGGCTGCGAGATGCTCCGCAATATTATGGCCACCGACGATATAATGACATGGGCTTTGGAGAAGTTGCACGTCAGCACCATCCGATCTCCGCTACTTTGCCAAGATAATTCAAAAGAAAAGACCACTGAGACTAGTTCTGCTACAAGATCATCATTTATTCTTCCTGTTGCTGCTGCACAACGAGACATCTTTTCCAGTAAGTGGATCTGGTACATCGCTGTAAGGGATGCAAGGCTCCTTAGGTCTCTTGAGCCCTTCGGAGGAAGATTTTACTTGGGCAACATACATATGGAAATGAATTCATCTCCTGCAAGTAGAGTTGCTGTTGACGACAGTGAAGTTGCCAAAGGAATCGGGAGCCTACGGCAGCCTTATCGTCATTTATATGCAAGGGATGTTGATTTTCAAGGCCACCTGCAGGCTGGTGCTGGTAATGAAGGCGTGATTAGCTGGATATGGCCTTGCCCACCTCGGTGTACTCCAAGTGCTGAAGAAGACTGGTACGTTCAAGTACAAGATGAACAGGAGATGAAGGGGATATTACTACAGCAAGAACAGAGAAGCATTGAAGGAACTACTACTAGTGCTACTTTACCCCCTAGTTTCGTGTATGATTGGGCTTACATGCTTCATGTGCATGATAGCTTATCCATCACTTGCATTCCATTTCCACAAGGTTCTCTCGGCGCTACCTCCGATGGTGCCGTGGTCGAGAGGTGCCCCAACCTATGCTCTGCCTTTGCTACTCCCCAAGTAAGAGATGGCCAAACCATCTTTGTGTACTTGTTCACGCTTCGGGCATCCCAGCCTCCCGGCGGCATACATATGGAATTGGAGTGCAGAGCTCAACTTGGTAGACAATCCTTTAAAGACCTAAACCTCTTGCACTGGACAATTGCCCTGCACTCATACATGTGCTTCCCTTGTCTAAGCATATGGACACCCTGCTTAGCCTCGAGACGCCGAGATCGTGGTGTCATGCGGTGCTCAAGGAAGTCTTCCTTTGGACCCCAAGCGCCAAGAGAAGCACAAAATCATAAGATTTCCCAAGCTAAGGAGGATCCACTGCACGAGCTGTCCACTCTACACAAAGATCTGTGGGAGCAGGATGTCCGCACCAAATTTGGAGACTGCCAAGATCGGGGCTGCTGGGCCCTTAGCCGCTTGCCGCCGTCCGCCGCAACACTAGACATCGCCCAAGGTGGACTGTGAGAAGGACTGTGGGACAACCTCAAGTGGGACGGTCTCAAGGCTTAACCACCACCCTTCGCTTCTATGAAACACGCCACTCGCGATATTACAAGAAAGCCCACCTGCCAAGAGGCACCGTGCTCGTGTAAGATATGTTTGGTCCATGTCTCATTTCATTAGTAACTTACTTAGTGTGCTAGCCAACTTACTTTTACCATTCTATCTGCATTAGTCTAGTTCGGATACTATGTATGTTTAAGGAATTAACCTTATCATCAACGATTTGTTATGCTTCATTGTAGGTAAACAATTCCTTCCATGATTTGAGCGCCACAGCACGCCGATCCTATGGTGCTACGGGCGCTAATTAGTCAAGCTCGGGTGTACACGCTTGTGTGGATTGCTGTCTTACTTGATGCTGCTTCATTGGTCCGTGTGAAATTTGCATCTGCATTGCCATGGTGTGGTCGTGCATCTTCCAGTTCAGTTTGATTTGATTTGCTTTGGTTTGGTTTGACTTGATTCGGTTTGTTTGGCCATCATTGCTGGACGAAGCAATGAATGCGCCAGCACGATGCATCATCCGTTGTATAGATGATGCACGGTACAAGCTTTGAGTCAAGAGACAAATAAATAAGAGAGGGAATTAGCTTGGGTGGCATGAGCACCCTGCCCGCTTCCTCGCTGCTGCTTCCATTTGTGTGTTGTGGTGTGTGATTTGTCGCCTATGGACTGATTAATGAATGCTAAACAATTCCTCCCACTTGTATGCAAATGGTGATTTGTGTGTGTGATATATAATAAACTGCGACTTTATGTTTTGTTTTGCGCTGATCATATAAGCTTGTAAAATTTGGACCGGTTTTCTCTTTGACTGGTTGTTGCTGGCGGCGGGGTTCCGTGGCGCATGCAAGCGAGCAGCTGGGCGGCGGGGCGGCGCGGCGGCGGATTCGCATCGCCGCCGCCCAGATCTAGCCCTTCGGCCCCGATCCGGCTCGGGCGGGCCGGGCGGCGGGATGGTCTCCGTGGCTTCGGGAGGCGGGAGATGCGAGGAGCGGCTGGGTGCCGGCGACGACGACGCCGCCTGCTGCATCGCGCGGCCGGCGGGCTTAACGGGCTCGCTGGACTGGCTGGGCTGGGGTGGCCCAAGATGCCCCGCCGCTGGTCCGGACGGTTATCGCGACGGTGCCGGAGGCACGGGCCTCCCGCACGACGGCGGTGGAGGTGGTTCCTCCCGCCGGCTTCGTGTTGCCGCTCCCGCCGTGGTGAGCTTCTCCGGTCCTCTTGGCCTCGTGGTGGTGTTCGAGTGAGGCAGCGGGTGTCGGCTCACCGCGCTGGCGCATGGTGGTGGGCGCCGGTTTGGCGGGTCGGTTCCGTCTCGCTGGGCGGTTAGTTGGAATGCGGAGAAATCCTGCCTGCTTCGCCCCGGCGCGGTGACACCCGCGGTACCACCATTCCTTCCTCGAGGGTGTCGGTGGTATCCACCCCCACCTCCCTCCGCGGGCCCGGGAAACCCGAGGACTCGTCCCGGCAGAAGATCGCCGGTGTCGATCCCTTCTTGGAGGTGCTACTTGGTACGTGGCGGATCAAGCCTCGGTCTGTGGTGATTTGTGTTCGTGGGCGCCGCAGTGGCGGTTCCTCCGTGTTTTGCCAAGCTGCCGTGGTTGGCATTTGTTTCTTCTTCTTTTCTTGTGTGTTGTGCTGTCGCCACAGCGTTATCTCAGATTTGATGTTAGTTGCTTTGGAATACAAAGCGGTGGGAAACCTTTTTCGTAGAAGAGTTGGATTGCAAGGATGTAAGCCTTCAATAACACCACTATCTAGCATGTAAAAACGGTCACTTTTTGAGGGAAAATCTTTGAGTCAAGAAGACAAGACAGATACGTAAGCTTAGTGGGAGCTCTTCAGTATTTAACCTTAACAAGGCCTGACATTTCCTTTGCTGTTAACAAAGTATGCCAATTTCTTCATGCTCCCACTACAACTCACTGGACTGCTGCAAAATGTATAGTGAGATATGTAAAAGATACTATGGCACTTGGTCGCATTTTTCAGAAGTCCTCTTCAACCCTTGTTAGTGCTTTTTCCGATTCTCGACAAGGTGATGTCCAGATGACAGACGCCCAATCGGAGGTTTTGCAGTATTCTTTGGACCAAATTTAATATCTTGATGTGCAAAGAAACAAGCCACAGTGTCACGATCAAGCAAAAGCTGAGTATAAAGCACTAGCTAATGCCACATCAGAGATTATCTGGGTTCAGTCCATGTTGAAAGAGCTTGGTGTGAAGCACACTCGAGTCCCGTGTGTATGGTGTGATAATCTTGGTGCTACCTATTTATCTGCTAATCCAGTCTTCCATGCCAGGACCAAATATATTAAGATAGACTTTCACTTTGTTCGAGAAAGGGTAGCTAATAAGCAATTGGAGATTCGTTTTGTGCACTCACGAGATCAAGTTGCAGATGGGTTCACAAAAGCATTACCTACAAGGAGTCTTGAGGAATTCAACCGTAATCTCAACTTGACCAAGTTGTGATTAAGGGGGGGTGTTAAACCAGCACGTATGTACATGTGGTCCGGCAGCCTAGCCGGCCCCTTCCTTCCTTTCCTTGTAGCCGAAGACTAGAGGTAGAGATAGAGATAGTCAGTTTATATTCTCTGTTATCCTTTGTAACTAGATATCTCTTTCCTCTCTCCCAAGTTGTAATCTCAACCACTTGTACACTATCCAGGGAGTCGCGCCCCTGGCAATATAACATGCAGGCGTCGCCCAGAGCAAGGGTACGACGTTTCCCACACATTCACCTTAGTTACTCCAGGTAATTCTTTGCAGAAGATGATATCTCTCTCGTGCCAGCTAGGCTAAGAGTTTTTGAATATGCCTTTTCTTTGGTGAAGTTTGAACTGTGCTAGCTGCCTCGCTGGTGCTAAACGGAGGCGCGGCCCTCGGCATCGCTAATGCCATCGACGCCAGGTTGTGCCAACAATTGCATCGTCGACCTTGCAAGATCAGACGCCTTTGCATCCATTGCTGACGTATCAATGGGGCCAGGGGCTGCTGCACCATTGGGATCGCCTCCAGGGTATAACATGGAATTCCCCTTGTCTCATGACTCATGAGATATATGTGTGGTAAAACTATGTGGTCCAAAATGCAATTTTTTGCATGAAGATGGTGTACAAGTATATGCAAATAGAAATTAGTTAGTAACTAAATTTATGTTTCAGAGGTATTCTCAGTGGCCAAAACATCATTTTCTGCAACAATACATAACTTGGTCAACTGACGGGATGACAGGCAACAAAGTAACATTCTATTTTTATCTTTACCTTTAAATCCATGTGTATCTTTAAGCCCAACAAGCAAAGAATATGATGATAGATGTGGTGTGTGGGAAGCAAGGAATTCACAGCTTTTATTTCGAGGGATAAAGCACAAAGAAAAAGCGTGCAAAGCGCATTTAAGGAATGCCACTAATGTGTATGCAAGCATAGCTGCACATGCCAGCTCCGCTTCCTTTACTTGCTAACTAGCTAAGATATATACATATTCCTTTACGCAAGGCACATGTCTCCTTGCAACGTCCAGTTTCCTTGTCCACCTCGTCGATCTATTTTGCTTCTGTGGTCTATCTAGGCTTCTGCCAGCGCTGCAATTAATCAAGGTACCAGCCCGAATCATTTTGTATACATATCAACAGATTAGTTAATTCCTTCGCCAAATCTGTACGAGTCACCAATTCTTTAACGAGAAATGATGTTAACTTGCTCAAATGTGTAGGAAAGGAAGGAATTTGCTGCCGCACGCCGTTTGACATGAAGCTGCTGGCCTTGTTGCTAAGTGTGAACTAGATCCTAGCCAAAATAGAAGATTGGTTTGATTCATCATGCCTCCAGAGGTAATGTGACACCCACCTTTATCTTTAGTGATTAATGCTGCAGATTTGTGTCCTACAATTTCTTTAGTTAGTGAGCTCAACTTGGATCTTCAGTAGTGGTATGCCCAACAATTAAAGGCCATCATGATGAGAACCTTTTCTCCTATTTATTTACATTTGCCGCTGCTAGCATATGAAGTTTGAAAAATCTATAGCATATTCAGTGTGGTCTTTGGCACTTAATTTTTTACAAACTTGATCAGTGATTATGCAGTTATCACTCACTCGCATGTTTGTATAGGTCACTGCTTTTATTTGCAGTAACACGTCATGTCTTAATGATTTACAGATATTTTCATAGTTATCATGCGCCTTGTACCTTGAAATGAATGAGTCATAGAAATAAAGCTAAAACTGATGAACCTCATTTGGTGTTATTATTGTTGAACACTGCAGAAGATAAAGCTCTAGGCAACAAACATCGATGCTGCAGCAGGAGAGTGTAACGAAGGAGAACGCTGACTGCTGGAGGCGACGGTTGCCATGTTATATAGGCAGGGCATCTCCCTGATAAGCATACAAGGTTTGTTGGGATTACATCTTGAGAAACAAGGAAGATCTAGAGAGATAGAGATAAGAAGTTACAACAAGATGGACCCTATCTATCTAGCTAGGCCAGGTTCGGCCGGTGCGCCCTATATATGGGCCTGTTGTACTATGTTTAACACCCTGCCATAATCACAACTTGGACAAGTTGAGATTACGCTTAAATTCCTCAAAACTTCTTGTAGGCAAGGCCTTAGTAAACCCATCAGTAACTTGATCTTGAGAATGAATAAACCGAACATCCAACTTCTTGGCAGTAACTCTTTCTCTGACAAAGTGAAATTATATTTCGATATGTTTGGTCCGTGCATGAAAAACTGGATTGGCAAAAAGATATGTGGCACCAAGGTTATCACACCATAAGCATGGAGCTTGTTTACAGCGTATGCCAAGCTCCTTGAGCAGTAGATCAACCCGATAATTTCAGCAAGAGTATTTGCTAGTGCCTTATATTCTCGCTTCAGATCGATCTAGATATGAGCTTGCTTTTTAGCACACCAAGAAATCAGGTTTGGACCAAAGAACACTGCAAAGCCACCAGTTGATCGTCTATCATCTAGACAGCCTGCCCAATCAGAATTAGAAAATGCATCGACAAGTGTTGATGGTGACTTGTGAATGTTAGTCCAATACTCAAGGTATTTTTGACATATCTAAGTATTCGCTTGGCAGCCGTCAAGTGTAATCGTAGTGGGTGCATGAAGAAACCGACAAACTTTGTTCACAAAGAAAGGAAATATCAGCGAGTCAAGGTTAAATATTGTAATGCACCAACCATACTTCAGACTCGTGCTATCCTCTTGATTCAAGAGTTCTTCCTCCGACAAGGACAATTTTTCCGAGCTGGACAATGGTGTTAATGCTGGCTTGCAACCCTTCAACCCTGATTTTGCTACAAGATCAGCTTGCATACTTTTCATTGCTAAGATAGAGATCATCTCCCGCTCTTTTTACTTCAATACCAAGAAAATAATGCAGGTCTCCCAAATCCTTGAGAGCAAATTCAGAATTTAGATCTTTTAATAATCCCAGTAATAGCCTCATCCGATGAACTTGTGACTACGATATCATCAACATATATAAGTACAAATATAGAGGTATTTGACTTATTATAAATAAATAATGAGGTGTCAGACTTGGAAGGAGCAAAACCAAGTGCCTGAAGTTTTGGGCTCAACCTGGAATACCATGCTCTAGGGGCTTGTTTTAATCCATACAAAGCCTTATCAAGCTTGCAAATGTGAAGAGGCTTACTTTTATCATCAAACCCAGGAGGTTGTTTCATGAATACTTCCTCTTCCAGAACACCATGGAGAAACGCTGCTCAGATATCTAGTCATGGAGACACCATCCCCTGGACATGGCAATAGACAAAGCAAGGCGAATAGTGGCAGCCTTTACAACAGGACTGAATGTATCCTCATAGTCTAAGCCATACCTTTGCTTATATCCTTCTGCTACTAGCCTAGCTTTGTAATGATCAATGGTTCCATCAGACTTCTTCTTTACTCTGAAAACCCATTTACAGTCGATCACATTTTTACCTTTGCCTTGATGTGCAGAGACTAAGTGCCATGTTTTATTTTTGTGAAGCGCCATGAACTCTTCTTCCATGGCTTTCTTCCACCGTGGATCATCCAAAGCTTCGCAATAAAGACGTGGAACAATGTTGTTCGCACTATGTGTGTTACAAGCATAACCAAATTTTGCTATATGTTTATAGTCTTTGGGTTGAATTACTCCCTTTGAAGTCTGGTCCGTGATGGTGACAAAGCGGCACGTAAGATCCGCCCCGGAGCTGCTGCAGATCCCGAAGAAGACGTGCCGGGGGCCTCAGGCGCATGCGACGAGGCGGGATCTTCTGCGGCCATCGGGCGTGACGTATGGGAGGATGGCGCCACGGAAGATCCGGCGGCAGCAGGGGCAGCGGCGCCCGGCTCATGATGGGGCAATGATGAGTGGCCCCCCGCAGATGCGGCGCGGGACTCCACACCCGGATCCTGCCAAGGTGCGCGCCGCGTGTAGTGACGCGGTTCGACGCCGAACCGACCGGGCGCAGGGTCCACCCGCGCAGGCGTGCCATGATTGGCTGGGGCGCTGTCGACTTGTCGCGACGCGGAGCCGCTGCTGCCACCGCTGGCGTGGCGTGGCACAGGGCTCGATGAAGATTCGTCCGTCCCATCATGCGCGGAGCCCGCGGCTGATACGCCCTGATCCCGAGGCGGATCCGCCTCGATGGCGCGGCTGCTGCATGCAGGAGGCATAAAATGACGAATTTGGCTGATTTCTTCAGTATTTTCTGCACCGATTTTTTTTGCTTCATCACAAAACTCATCACCAGCATTAGTAGGATAATTAGTCAGTAACTGATCATTAGTAGTAAAAGCATCCCCATTGTCAAGGCCGGTGAGGTGAGATGGGAGAAGAAGGATTTCCTTTTGAAGGAGAGCGACGGCGTTTGGATGGAGGTGTGCAAAAGGGAAAACAGTCTCATCAAATACGACATCACGGGAGATGTAGACACGACCTGTGGATACATCAAGGCATTTTACACCTTTATGTTAGGATCAGAACCAATAAAAACACACTGCTTTGATCGAATAGAAGCTTGCATTGTTGTAGGGACAAAGATTTGGCCAGACGCACAACCAAACACTCGGAGTGATTTGTAGTCGCTTGGTGTGAAGAAGGCGTTCTACCGAGTTTCATTGTTGATATCTCGACTAGGTAGGATATTGATAAGATGAACTCATGTGAGAAAGGCTTCATCCCAGAATTTTAGTGGCATGGAGGCAGCTGCAAGAAGAGCTAGTCCTACTTAACGATATGCCTATGCTTACGCCGCGGATCCGCTTTGTTGGTGAGCATAGGGACATGATATGTGGTGAGATATGCCAATCTGCTGAAAGAAGGAATTTAGGTTTCAGTATTCCTCCCCAATCAGATTGTATAGCTAGAATTTTGCAGTTAAACTTTTTTTGAGGAGATATATCCATGTGTACTTACTGAATCATCAATGAAACTCACGTAGTAGGTGTGACGCCCAACTGAGGTAGGTGCAGGACCCCACACATCAGAAAAAATGAGTTCAAGAGGCTTGGTGGAAACACTTGTAGATATAGGATAACCTAACTGGTAACTTTTAGCACGTTGGCATAAGTCACGAACAGTCTCACAACTACGCTCACCAACAAACGGGAGCTTATTCTTTCTAAGCAATTTTTCAATCAAAGAAAACGATGCATGTCCTAATCAATCGTGCCATCGTGTTGAAGACACTTTGGTGACACCATAGGCTTGTTTATTCAATCTCATAAGCTCCGGAATCAACGGGTAGAGCCCTCGAACACATCTACCTCGATAGAGAATTTTCCTCGTGACCTGATCCTTGATCAAAAGGAAAAGGATGAAATTCAAGGAACACATGATTATCGATGGCAATGCGATGAACGGAAAGGAGATTTTTGGATGCACTAGGAACATGCAAAATTTTTCTGAGACGAATATTTTTGTGGGGAGTTTTTATTACTGAATGACCAATATGACTAATGCTGATACCTTCTCCATTGGCGGTATGGACTTGGTCTTGCCCGCGATACTTCTCACGCATGGTTACCTTCCCCAACTCCCTTGTGATGTGATCTGTCGCGCCGCTGTCCACGTACCAGTTCGTGTCGACGCCAGAGGAGCCTTCGCCGCCTCAAGAACCTTTCTCATCTTGGGAAGATTCTCCATCTTCCTCGGAACGGTACCAGAGTCCCGCGCGGTGTGGCCTGGATTGCCACAAATTTGGCAGCGCTGACGCCCGAGTAGCAGCTGGGCGGCCTCCGCGCGGCCCTTGTTGCTGTTGTTAGGGCCGCCGCCGCCGCTGCTGCTGCGTGGAGGAGGGTTGCCGCCGCCGCCCAAGACTTGCCCTTGAGCGCTGCGCCCACGGTAGCGAGATGAGCCACCGCTGCCACGCCGCCGCCACCACGGCCGCGAGAGGCAAGGCTGGCAGAGGACGTGAACCTCCACCGGATCCCGCTGTTGTAGAGGGCGAGGCGCTGATCAAAGTTATTCATCCGGGCGAGGTCGCCGATGCCGATGGGCTCGGTGCGGGCGCTGCTGACGGAGACGAGAGGTTGATACTCCATGTCAAGGCCGGAGGTGATGTAGGAGATAAGCTCATCATCATCGATGGCTTGCCGCCAGCAGCTGCGAGCTCATCCGCAAGGGACTCATGTGGGCGAAGTAGGCAGCCACCGATCGCGTTCCCTTCGCAAGGCCGTGGAGAGCGCAACTCGATGTTGTTGACGCTACCGGACTGCGAGGAGAACATGTGGGCAAGTGCCCGTGAGCTCAGGCGGCGTGGCTATGGACGTGACCTGCATGAGGACTTCCTTGGTGAGGTTATTGAGCAAGTATCCAAGTACTGCTGCCCTTCTTCGAACCAGATCGGATAGAGAGGGTTGGGTGTTTTTTCCTCTTCCCGCCCTTGTCCTTCGTGACGATGAACTCGGGCGGCTCCGCATCGCTCCGCCGACGAGTCAAGTAACCAGCACCTCTCAGCCGCGGAGTCACCTGCGCACGCCACAGAACGTAGTTGGTGCGGGTGAGCTTCTCGGCGACCGGCCCCATGAAGGCGGTCTGGACAGAGCTTGAGGACGACATGGCTGGTGGTAGGTTTTTGCTAGATGTGATGGATAGAGGAGGCTCTAATTACCATGTAAACGAGCGGAGAATGTTGTACCTCGTTGGTTTTTGGGTGTGCGTGTTATATAGGCAGGGGCATCTCCCTGATAAGCATACAAGGTTTGTTGGGATTACATCTTGAGAAACAAGGAAGATCTAGAGAGATAGAGATAAGAAGTTACAACAAGATGGGCTCTATCTATCTAGCTAGGCCAGGTTCGGCCGGTGCGCCCTATGGGCCTGTTGTACTATGTTTAACAGAGAGATATTTGGTGTTTTGGAGGACACAAGCAAAGGAAACTTGATCTACTTCAAGGGCTGGCAAGGATTTGGAGTATCGGCTGTTCTCAATCTGGCAGCCCAACGCCTGAAATCATCGACAAGACAGAACAAGTTTGATAAGGTTATCCATGTAGATTGCTCGGTGTGGAAAAGCATGAGGGCCCTGCAAAAGGCAGTAGCAGAGGAGCTGGACCTTCCGCAGTCTGTGATGGCCATCTTTGATCTCTGCGATGAGGAGGACGATTTCAATGGGATGGATGAAGGGTCTAGAGGGGTGATAGCAGATATCTGAATGCAAATATTCAGAAAGCTTTATAACAGTAGATTTGTGGTGGTTTTTTCACAACGGAAGTAGCAGATACATTGATTTGTATGAGTGTGGCGTCCCAGTAATATCACTTTTGAGTAACAAGGTGTTGTGGACCTGGCACGGGAGGTTTCGGAGCAATCTCATACTAGAACAAGGGGAAAAGGTAAAGATGAAGAGTCAAACAGATGTTCGCTTATCTGGTTCTCCTAAATGTAATGTTGAGGAAGTACAAGATATACTGCATGAAGAGGCTTTGGAGGTTGCCATGTGCACGGGTATTGTTCAGCCTGACGATATGAGCCACAAGATAGTCATGGAG
>JAHHZJ010000924.1:0-86488 GCA_021437245.1 Aegilops speltoides
CTGTTGCATCGTGTGTTGCGGTTCTCTTGCCCGCAGGGCTTCTTGATAAAGGAGTCCTAAAAGTAAGAAAAGAATTACACAATCGGGGCCCAGTGCGGTTGAGCCGCCCTCTGGGCCTGCGTGGTCGTGCCCTCCCCAATGCCCATGGTATTTCGGGCGTAGTTATGTACCGTAGTACTTGTTTTGCTATTTCGCGAGGGCTAGGGTTGGGCGACATTGCTCTGGCGATGCTTTCGGAATGTGCGGCGGTCTTGTTGTAAGGTTACTCGGTAGCGCAGCGGTGTCCGGATGTTTAATAGCCATACTCAGAATTGCCTTAAGAGGCTGCTTTGTACTACGCCGAGGGCCCGTATGCTCCTCCATTTGGAGGGGCGTTCGGTGTTTCCATTGACCGTAATGACTCCTCGAGGCTGGCATCTTGAGCTTGAGGTATCGTGTCTGATACCGCATTGAACTTTAAATCGCGGTTCGTCCGAGCGATCGCGTGATAGCCTGCGGAGCAGGACTATGTTGAAGATTAATTCCTCGCCGGAAGTTATCCGGTGATCCGAAGACCACTTCAAGTGTAGCGAGCATGTCAGTTGGCCTCTACACTGGTATGATGCCTTTGAAGGTCCTCTTTGTGGGTTTAATCCTTGAAGGGTCTATGCCCATTTTGCACTTGTATCTGATAAAGCAGGTTCAGGCTGCTGCCGCCGTCCATCAGGACTCTAGTGAGGTGAAATCCGTCAATGATTGGGTCTAGAACCAATGCAGCGAATTCGCCATGGCGGATACTAGTGGGGTGATCCCTTCGATCAAAAGTGATCGGGCAGGAGGACCACGGATTGAACTTTAGGCGGCTGGCTCCATCGCATATCGTCCCTTAGTGCATGCTTCCACTCCCTTTTGGGTATGTGGGTTGCGTATATCATGTTCACCGTCCGCACTTGTTGGGAAGCCCTTACATCCTCTATTGTTGGCGATCGGGGCTCCTCCTCGTTGTCGCTATCAGCCCTTGTCATTGTTTTCGGCGTTTAACGCTTGCTGCTTGAACACCAACAATCCCTGTTGGTGTGATTGGCTGGCTTTTCGAAGTGTCGTGTATCGCGCACGCGATCGATATTCGGTCCAAATTGGACGAGGCCGGAGTATTTCTTTGAATGGCTTTTCCGCTAACGGGTTTAGAGCCTCGAATCCGGCATTGGTATCGTATCTTCACATTATCACCATTAATGGGTGCTTGTGCTTGTTGCGTAGCGACCTACCATTGTTGTCCTTGGTATCCAAACTACCGGGGCTCTTGGTCATGTTGTTACTCTGAGCTAGCCAGCTGTCCTCTCCAGCATAAGCGGGTCATGAGTGTTGTGAGGGCTGCCATGGATTCTGGCTTTTCTGTCCTAGGTGTCGGGCAAGCCACTCGTCCGGATGTTATGTTTGAAGGCTGCAAGGGCCTCTGCATCCGGACGATCGGCGATTTGATTTTCTTGGTTAGAAACCGTGTCGAATATGCGGCGATTCTTACGGCTGCTAAATTATGTGGCTTAGGTCATGGCGTCGGTGGTCGCACATAAGTGCCACAAATTGTCAAGGAATGTGGCTTCGGGCCTTCCCAACAACCAATTGACTCTTCGGCAAGCTGTTAAGCCAATGCCGAGCTGGCCCTTTAAGCTTGAGTGGGAGGTATTTGATGGCGTGTAGATCATCACCGCGGGCCATGTGGATATAAAGGAGGTAGTCCTCGATCCGGACCGCGGGATCTGTTGTGCCATCGTATGATTCAATGTTTACGGGTTTGAAACCCTCGAGTTTGATGATCCATCACTTGCTGTGAAGCATAGTGGGTGTCGGCGCCTCGATTGGGCTATATCACGGCGCAGCTCAAATGAGCTTTGTCTATTGTGTTGCCCGGCGGAATTGCCATGTCCGGCGTGATGGTTATCATCACGCGTATCGTGGGCGCCACGCGATCCGTAGATCGATCTTGTTTACCTTGCCTTGTCCTCCAATATATCCCGAGTCGGCGCATTTCCCGTGCCTTGGTATTTTTTGGCGGCGCGAGTGCGGCTTGAGTGGAGGGCGAGAGGCCTCTCGTCGCGCCACGAGGTGGCGGTCGGCCGTATCATCTGCGGTGATGTAGGTTTAGGTGCTTCCTCCTCTAATCGGGGTAGCAGCCTGCGTTTTAGGTAGTTCTTGGAGGCGTTGAGTTCATACTCTTGACGCGAGGACTCGATCCATCTATCGGCTAGCAAGTCTTCATCAGCTCTAAGCTGTTGCTTGCTTTCTTGAGGCTGCTTGTCATGGCTATCGCCTGCGTTTGAAAGCGCTCTTGTTGACGGGATCCTCGGCCGACAAATTCGTCATCATGGAGGCTTGCCTCGTCTTGAAGGAGGCATGTATTTATCGTCTTCTACCTCTGCTGCCGCTCTCTCATGAGGGCTGGCTTCTCCATCCTCCCCTTGAATCCTGCTGGAGGGAGTTGTCTTGCACTATCCGGGTGTTATTGTCTCCGTGCGGAATCACCGTTTTCTTGTGGCGGGATTTAGAGTGGCGCCCGTGCGCGCGCTTAGGTTGTTTCTTGGAGGGTCGTCCTCCGTTGTTCCATCGCCATTCCCATCTTTTGGGATGTCCACCATGTAAATGTCGTATGATGAGGTGGCCTTCCGTGCCATGAAGCCTTGGTTCTTAGTCGTCTCCTGCGATAAATCGTCCATACCGTCGATGTCTTGGTCAAGTCGAGCATGTCGGTTAGGTCATCGCGGTGGCTCTGAAGTGGGTGGTGGGTGGGCATTGAATTTCTTTGTCGTCCGCATCCCAACCGTCCTAACCATAATCCGGCCAGGGCTCTCCTAATAAAGAGAAACTTTATCGAATTCAGGATGTCGCCAAAGGCGGCGGAAAGATGTCCAGCGATGAACTCCATGATCGGCGTAATCGGATTCGATTGGCAAGCGCTGGAAGGTTGAGTCCGGAGAGAGTCCGGCACCTTGAGTCTGAGCCATAAGGACATGGTTGGTGTTCGGCTCAATCGCCTTACGGATAGCAGCCCCAGGCGGTGTCCAGCCACCCATCCTCTATCGGCCAGTTGGCTCTGAGCTAAGGGTCGGGCGGACACTTGTGTGGCCTCGAGGCCTGTCCGTGTGAGCTAGATCATGCCCATCGTGCGGTCTGGTGCGCTTGGCTGTGCTCGAACCCATCGAAGATCAAGTCTCCACAGACGTCGGTAGTATAGTTCAAACTTCAAATCTAACCGATGGCTAGGGCGTAGCTTTCAATCTGCTTGAGATGGCCAAGTGAATTGGCCGCGATGCAAACCGCGAATCGAAGATCTGTCCGGGAGAAAAGTCTCACCTTGGACCGCATCGTTGTTGATGATCGGAGCCATCGGGCCTAAAGATGGCGACACGGAGGAACTCTCAATGAAAGCACCAATGTCGGTGTCAAAACCGGCGGATCTCGGGTAGGCGGTCTCGAACTATCGTCTAGGCGGATGGTAACAGGAGACAAGGGACACGATGTTTTACCCAGGTTGGGCCCTCTCGATGGAGGTAAAACCCTACTCTGCTTGATTGATATTGATCGTATGGGTAGTACAAGAGTAGATCTACCACGAGATCGAGAGGCTAAACCCTAGAAGCTAGCCTATGGTATGATTGTTGTTAGTCCTATGGACTAAAACCCTCCGGTTTATATAGGCACGGAAGAGGGTTAGGGTTACCGAGTCGGTTACAATGGTAGGAGATCGACATATCCGTATCGCCAAGCTTGCCTTCCACGCCAAGGAAAGTCCCATCCGGACACGGGCGAAGTCTTCAATCTTGTATCTTCATAGTCCGAGTCCGGCCGAAGATGATAGTTCGGCTATCCGGACACCCCTAGTCCGGGACTCACTCAGCCAATTTTAGATTAATTTAATCCAGGAAATAATCTTGAACATGGCATTCACGAATTAATGACATACGATTATGATCTAAATAAGCACGTACTATGCAAACAGTAGACACATCTACACATAATGCTAGTACAGCTAACACAAAATAAGCAGAGTGGGGTAAACAAGTTTACCTTCCGATGAGGCGAGCGAGGCAGCGGTGGCGTCCTCGATGGCCTTCTTGTCGACTTCTAGCTTCTGGCAGCGGCTTTGTCGGCGTCGGTGGATATGGTGACGATGAAGCGCGAAGGTGTGGACAAAGTGGAAGCGATCGATCGAGGCGAGAGGTCGTGTAGTCGCTCCCCAAAACCTATTTTCCCTCTCCGTCAGCATCCAGAGAGGCGGGGTTTCAGAGGCCTGCTCTCTTGTCAACCATGTATGCGGTCAACAGGATGGTGTCGTCGGCGGTAGCATCAACAATGGAACAACGTGGGCGTGAAGGCAGACGTGATTTGATTCATGTGGTGGCTAGGGTTGGCAGATGCCCCACATATATATGCGCAGCCACATGGAGAGATTCTGGTTGGACCCACGTCCGAGTCGGTAACAGTCCATGATTTGACGTCTCAGTTATGCGTCCACATCAAAGACTCTATGTTCTGTCCGGCAAAAATAAGCGCATAGATGTGATCAGCTCGGCTTATTCCCACAACCCGTGGTCGGCGTGTCATGGCAAGGCGTGATGTCTACTACACAACCTTCTTCTTGTAGCGTTGTTGGGCTGCAAGTGCAGGTTTGTAGGACGAGTAGCAAATTTCCCTCAAGTGGATGACCTAAGGTTTATCAATCCGTGGGAGGCGTGGGATGAAGATGGTCTCTCTCAAACAACCCTGCAACCAAATAACAAAGAGTCTCTTGTGTCCCCAACACACCCAATACAATGGTAAATTGTATAGGTGCACTAGTTCGCGAAGAGATGGTGATACAAGTGCAATATGGATGGTAGATATAGGTTTTGTAATCTGAAAATATAAAAACAGCAAGGTAACTAATGATAAAAGTGGCGTAAGCGGTATTGCAATGGTAGGAAACAAGGCCTAGGGTTCATATTTTTCACTAGTGCAAGTTCTCTCAACAATAATAACATAGATAGATCATATAACAAGCCCTCAACATGCAACAAAGAGTCACTCCAAAGCCACTAATAGCGGAGAACAAGCGTAGAGATTATGGTAGGGTCTTGAAACCACCTCAAAGTTATTCTTTTGGATCAATCTATTCAAGAGTTAGTACTAGAATAACACCTTAAGACACAAATCAACAAAAACCCTAATGTCACCTAGATACTCCATTGTCACCTCAAGTATCCATGGGCATGATTATATGATATGCATCACACAATCTCGGATTCATCCAACGAACACAAAGTACTTCAAAGAGTGCCCCAAAGTTTCTCGGAGATTCAAGAAAAGCGTGCCAACCCCTATGCATAGGTTCATGGGCGGAACCCACAAGTTGGTCACCATAACATACATCAAGTGGCGTGAAATCCCATTGTCACCACGGATAAACACGGCAAGACATACATCAAGTGTTCTCAAAGTAAAGACTCAATCCGATAAGATAACTTCAAGAGGGAAACTCAATTCATCACAAGAAAGTAGAGGGGAGAAACATCATAAGATCAACTATAATAACAAAGCTCGCGATACATCAAGATCATGCCATAGAGAGAACGAGAGAGAGAGAGAGAGAGAGATCAAACACATAGCTACCGGTACATACCCTCAGCCCCAAGGGTGAACTACTCCTCCTCTCGTCATGGAGGCGCCGGGATGATCATGATGGCCACGATGGGTTCCCCCTCCGTGAGTGCGGAATGGGCTCCAGAGGTTTTGGTGGCTCTGAGAGGCTTGGCGGAACTCCGATCTATCTTGATATTCGATGTTTTTAGGTGCGTGAAGCATATAGGAAAAGAAGTTGGTGGGGAGGTTCGAGGGGCAGCGAACGAGCGCTCCTATAGGGGGCGCGTCCTCCTATCTCGTGGCTGCCTCGAGGATCGTATGATGAACTCAAGTCTCGAGGATCATATTCTTCCAAAAATCACGCTGCGAAGGTTTCATTACATTTGGACACCGTTTGATATTCCTTTTCCTTGAAATCTTAAACAGGCAATAAAAGACAATATGGGCTGGGCCTCCAACTAATAGGTTAGTCCCAAAAGTAATAAAAGTGTATAATAAAGCCCGTAATCATTCAAAGCAGATAATAAAATAGCATGAATGCTTCATAAATTATAGATCGTTGGGCGTATCGGCATCTAAGCTTAATTCCTACTCGTCCTCGGTAGGTAAATGATAAAGAAAAGAATTTATGAAGTGTGAATGCTAGAGGTGCACAAGTTTGATCAATGATAATTTCAATCACCTTTTCTAGCATGATATTATGTCATAACAGTAGTTCATCTCATAAAACTTCTCACGATAAAGTAACAAAATTCACATGTCAAAGCATAGAGCATAAACTTTCTTGAAAACTAGCAAACTTCATTCTCGGTCATCAAACAATTGCAATTCATCTTATTTTCGAAATAGCAAACTCCACATACTCAACTATCATATAGTCTTCTACAATTGCTAACACTCACGCAATACTAATGGTTATGGAGTTTCAATCGGACCTTTGTGAAAGATAGGGGCTTATCTTGTTGCCTCTAGCGTATTCACCTTTGGGTGATGTCAACAATAGTAGTTCATGCTAACTTACATCCAATTGGATATATATATATCAGGATCACAAAACAAAGTGCTTGCCAAGGATAAAATGAAAAAGGAAAGGTGAAGATCGCCTTAACTCTTGCATAAAGTAAAAGACATAAAGTAAAAGATAGGCCCTTCACGGAGGAAGCGAGAGGGTTGTCATGCGCTTTAAGGTTGGATGCACAAAATCTTATGCGAAAGAACGTCACTATATTGCCTTATATGGACCTTTATTATGCGGTCCATCACTTTTATTGCTTCCATAACAAGATTGTACAAAGCTTATTTTCTCATTTAATAAGTCATGCATATTTAGAGAGCAATTTTTATTGCTTGCACCGATGACAACTTACTTGAAGGATCTTACTCAATCCATAGGTAGGTATGGTGGACTCTCATGGCAAAAGCGGGTTTAAGAATATTTGGGCACAAGTAGTATCTCTACTTGGTGCAAGGAAGTTTGGCTAGCATGAGGGGAAAAAACAAGCTCAACATGTTTGAATGATCCATGACAATATACTTTAAGCGAGATGTCGAATCATAAACCATTACGTTGTCTTCCTTGTCCATCAACTCTTTAGCATGTTGATACGTCCATTTGCATCATGCTTTTATATCAATATTTATTGCATTATGGGCTGTTATTACACCTTTTATCTCAATACTTATGGCTATTCTCTCTAGTTTACAAGGTTTATCATGAAGAGGGAATGCGGTATTTGAATTCTGGCGGAAAAGGAGCAAACATTGGAAACCTATTCTACACAGCTCAAAAGTCCTGAAACTCCGAAACCATTTTTTGGATTTAATAAGAATTTATAAGCGAAAAATAGGCCAAGGGCCCCTCTATCCGGGAGGCAGGCGCCCCCACAGAGGTGTGACCTCTATCTCTGGGCCACGGTGGGCCTCGCGTCCATCTTCTGCTATATCATCACTTTTACCTGGAAAAATCGTGGGCAAGTTTGGGGCGAAACTCCGCCGCCACGAGGCGGAACCTGCGAATCAATCTAGGGCTCGGCGGGCTGTTGGGGACACATCCCTCGGAGGAAATCATCACGTCATCACCAACGATCCTCTCATCGGGAGGGGTCAATCTCCATCAACATCTTCACCGCCCATCTCCTCAAAACCTAGTTCATCTCTTGTATCCAATCTTGTATCAAAACCACAAATTGGTACCTATGGGTTCTAGTAGTGTTGATTACTCCTGTAGTTGATGCTATTTGGTTTACTTGGTGGAAGATCATATGTTCAGATCCTTTATGCATATTATTACCCTCTAATTATGAACATGAATATGCTTTGTGAGTTGTTACATTTGTTCACGAGGACATGGGTGAAGTCTTGCTATTAGTAGTCATGTGAATTTGGTATTAGTATGATATTTTGATGAGATGTATGTTGTCTTTCCTCTAGTGGTGTTATGTGAACGTCGACTACATGACACTTCACCATTATTTGGGCCTAGAGGAAGGCATATGGAAGTAATAAGTAGATGATGGGTTGATAGAGTGACTGAAGCTTAAACCCTAGTTTATGCGTTGCTTCCTTAGGGGTTGATATGGACCCATATGTTTAATGTTGTGGTTAGCTTTACCTTAATACTCCTTTTTGTAGTTGCGGATGCTTGCAATAGGGTTAATCATAAGTGGGATGCTTTTCCATGTTAGGCGTACCAAGTGCGGTCCACCCATATCAAATTATCAAAGTACGAACGCGAATCTTATGAGCGTGATGAAAACTAGCTTGCGATAATTCCCAATGTGTCCTCGGAGCTCCTTCTTCATTATTAGAATTTGTCCAGGCTTATCCTTTGCTACATAAAGGATTGGGCCACCTTGCTGCAATTTATTTACTTTATTTACTTTTGCTTGTTACTATTTATCTTATCACAAAACTATCTATCACCTACTATTTCGGTGCTTGGAGAAAACCTTATCGAAAACCGCTTATCATTTCTACGCTCCTCGTTGGGTTCGACACTCTTACTTATCAAAAGGACTACGATAGATCCCCTACACTGTGGGTCATCAAGACTCTTTTAAACGCCGTTGCCGAGCGTAGCGCTCTTGGTGAGTGGAACTTGGTAAGGAAACATTTATATAGTGTGCTGAAATTTTCTGTTACTTGTCACTATGGAAACTAATCCTTTGAGGGGCTTGTTTGGGGTATCTTCACCCCAACCGAAGAAGCAAAGAGATGCTCCTCAACCTACTGAACTTTATGAAAATATTCACTTTGAGATTCCTTGGTATGATAGAAAAACTACTAGCTAATCCTTTTGAGAGCGAGAACATTGCATCCATTTACGCCTTATCTTTGTGGATGAAGTTTGTGGATTATTTAAGCTTGCGGGTATTCCGATGATGTTGTCAAGGAAGGTCTTCCCTTTATCTTTGAAGGGAGATGCAATGACATGGTATAGGCTATGTGATGATACGAGATATTGGAATTATAAGCGATTGAAGTTGGAATTTCACCAGAAGTTCCATCCTATGCATCTTGTTCATCGTGATCGTAATTACATATATAATTTCTAGCCTCGCGAAGGAGAAAGCATCGCTCAAGCTTGGGGGAGGCTTAAGTCAATGTTGTATTCATGCCCCAATCATGAGCTCTCTCGGGAAATGATTATTCAAAAATTTTATGCTCGGCTTTCTCTTGATAGTCGCAACCTGCTCGATACTTCCTGTGCTGGTTCCTATATGTTGAAGACTATTGATTTCAAATGGGACTTATTGGAAAGAATTAAACGCAACTCAGAAGATTGGGTTCCGCGATGGTAAGGTCGGTATGACACCTAAGTTCGATTGTGTTAAATCTTTTATGGATACCGATGCTTTCGTGGATTTAGCTCTAAGTATGGACTTGACTCTGAGATAGTAGCTACTTTTGTGAAACTTTTTACTCACGTTGATCTCCCTAAAGAAGTGGTTTAAATATAATCCTCCTGTTGAAGTGAAAGTAGTTGCACCTATTACGGTCGAAGAAAAGACTATTACATATAGTGATCCTATTATTCCTCACTTATGTTGAAAAACCTCCTTTCCTGTTAGGATAAGATCATGCTAAAGCTTTTGTTGTTCGTAGGAGTAATACTAGGACCTATACACCTCTGAGCAAATTAATGTTGAACCTAGTATTTCTATGATTAAAGATCTCTTGGATGAGGACTTAGATGGGCATGTTATCTCTTTCTTGGATGAAGCGCTAATATTGCTAGACCCGATACTAAACCGTGAGACACTTTGTGGCACTTTGTTATTTCTGTTAAAATAGGAGATCATTGTTATCATGGCTTATGTGATATGGGTACTAGTGCTAGTGATACCTTATGATCTTTATAAAGAAATTATGCGCGATATTGCACCTATTGAATTAGAAGACATTGATGTTACTATTAAACTTGCTAATAGGGACACCATTAAACCTATTGGGATTGTTAGAGATGTTGAAGTCTTGTGTGGGAATAATAAATACCTGTTGATTTTCTTGTTCTTGCTTCCCCAAGATGATTTTTGTCCCATTATTTTGGTAGACCCTTCTTGAATCTTGCTAGTGCTAAGATTAATTGTAAAGGAAGGTCATCCTTTATTGGCATAGATGGTATGTCTCATGAGTTCAATTTTGCTAAGTTTAGTAGACAACCTCGTGAAGAGAACCACCTAGTAAGGATGAAATTATTGGTCTTGCTTCCATTGTTGTTCCTCCAACTGATCCGTTAGAACAATATTTGTTGGACCATGAAAGCGATATGTTTATGAAGGAAAGGAAGAAATAGATGAAGTGTTCCTTAAAGCAGGAACCTATGCTAAAACATAACCTTCCGTTGAAATTCTTGGGATCCCCTCCACCCAAGGGTGATCCCGTGTTTGAACTCAAACCCTTACCGATAATCTTAAGTATGCTTATCTTGATGAAAAAGAAATATATCATGTTATTATTAGTGCTAACCTTTAGGAAGAAAGAAGAAGATTATTGAAAACTTTGAAGAGCACTGAGCTTCTATTGGATATACTTTGGATGATCTTAGGGCATTAGTCCCATTATGTCAACACAAAATTTCATGGAGAAAGATGCCAAACCAGTTAGAGATCCTCAAAGACGATTAAATCCCAAGATGAAGGAAGTGGTAAGAAAGGAGATACTAAAGCTCCTTGAGGCGGTATTATTTATCCCGTTCTTGATAGTGAATGGGTAAGCCACATCCATTGTGTCCCTAAAAGGGAGGTATTACTGTTGTTCCTAATGATAAAGATGAATTGATCCATAAGAATTATTACATGTTATAGGATGGTAATTGATTTCGTAAGTTAAATAAAGCTACTAAGAAAGATCATTACCCTTTACCTTTTATTGATCAAATGCTAGAAAGGCTATCCAAACACACACATTTTTGTTTTCTAGATGGTTATTCTGGCTTCTCTCAAATACTTGTGTGTGAGGATCAATCTAAAACTACTTTTACTTGCCCTTTTGGTACTTTTGCTTATAGACGTATGCCTTTTGGTTTATGTAATGCACCTACATTTCAAAGATGCATGATGGCTATATTTCTGATTTTGTGAAAAGATTTGTGAGGTATTCATGGATGACTTCTCCGTCTATGGATCCTCTTTTATGATTGTTTGAGCAACCTTGATCGAGTTTTGAGAGATCGAAGACATAGTCTCATCTGAATTGGGAAAAGTGTCACTTTATGGTTAATGAAGGCATTGTCTTGGGGCACAAGTTCTCCGAGAGATGTATTGAAGTTGATAAAGCCAAAGTTGATGCTATTGAAAGATGCCATGTCCCAAGGACATAAAGGTATAAGAAGTTTCCTTGGTCATGGCTTTATAGGAGGTTCATTAAGGACTTTATAAAATCTCTAGGCCTCTGACTAATTTATTGCAAAAGATATTCCTTTTGTCTTTGATGATGATTGTGTAGAAGCATTTGAAAGACTTAAGAAAGCTTTGATCCTTGCACCTATTATTCAGCCACACGATTGGAATTTACCTTTTGAAATTATGTGCGATGCTAGTGATTATCTTTGTGAGTGTTGTTTTAGGGCAAAGAGTCGATAAGAAATTGAATGTTATCCAGTATGCTAGTAAGACTCTTGATACTGCCCAAAGAAATTATGCTACTCTTGAAAGAGTTCTTAGCAGTTGTGTTTGCATGTGATAAGTTTAGATCTTATATTGTTGATTCCAAAGTTACTATTCACATTGATCATCTGCTATTAAATATCTTATGGAAAAGAAAGATGCTAAGCCTAGACTCATTAGATGGGTTCTCTTGCTCCAAGAATTTGACTTGCATATTATTGATAGAAAGGGAGCTGAGAACCCGTTCTGACAACTTGTCTAGGTTAGAGAATGTTCTTGATGACCTGCCTATTAATGATAGTTTTCTGATGAACAATTAGTGGTTGTCAATGCTTCTCGTCTTGCTCCTTGGTATCTTGATTACTAATTACATTGTTGCTAAATATATACCGCCTAGTTTCACATACCAGCAGAAAAAAGTTCTTTTATGATTTAATACATTACTTCTGGGACGATCCACACCTTTATAAAGAAGGAGTAGATGGTATTATTAGATGTTGTGTGCCTGAGCATGAATAGGAACAAATCCACATAAGTTTCACTCTGAATCCTATGGAGGACACCAGCTAGAATCTGACTGCGAAGGTACTACAATCTGGTTTTTATTGGCCTACTCTCTTCAAAGATGCTCGTAAGTTTGTCATATCTTGTGATGAATGTCAAAGAATAGGTAACATTAGTAGACGTCAAGAAATGCCTATGAATTATTCTCTTGTTATTGAACCATTTGATGTTTGGGGCTTTGATTATATGGGACCTTTTCCTGCCTCCAATGGTTATACACATATTTTAGTTGCTGTTGATTACGTTACTAAGTGGGTAGAAGCTATTCCAACTAGTAGTGCTGATCATAACACTTCTATTAAAATGCTTAAAGAAGTTATTTTTCGAGGTTTGGAGTCCCTAGATTCTTATGGTGATGGTGGTTCACACTTTATTCATGGTGCTTTCAGTAAGATGCTCGCTAAGTATGATGTTAATCATAGAATCGCATCTCCTTATACTAGTGGTCAAGTAGAGTTGAGCAATAGAGCTCAAATTAATTTTGCAAAAGACGTGAATAGATCTAGAAAAATTGGTCCAAAAACTTGATGATGCATTATGGGCCTATAGAACTGCATAAAAATCCTATGGGTATGTCTCCTTATAAGATGGTTTATGGAAAAGCATGTCATTTACCTCTTGAACTTGACATAAGGCATATTGGGCTATTAAAGAGCTCAATTATGACTTCAAACTTGCCGGTGAGAAAAGGTTATTTGATATTAGCTCACTTGATGAATGGAGAACCCAAGCCTATGAGAATGCCAAGCTTTTCAAAGAAAAGTCAAATCTTGGCATGATAAGAGGATACAAAAGCGTGAGTTTAACGTAGGAGATTATGTGTTATTATTCAACTCTCGTTTAAGATTTTTTGCAGGAAAAGTTCTCTCAAAATGGGAAGGTCCCATGTTATCGAGGTCTATCGTTCGGTGCTATAAAATCAACAACTTGAAGGCACAAATCAGGGTGGTAAATGGTCAAAGAATTAAACATTATATTTTAGGTAATCCTATCAATGTTGAAACTAATATTATTGAAACCATAACCCCGAGGAATACATAAGACACTTTCCAAAAGCGTTCGGACTCGAAAAGGCATAGGTGCATTAGTGCGGTAAGTAAACCGAATCCAAAACAACTCTAATGGCAATTTCTATCAGTTTTGGATTATTTAAAATTTTAGGAAGAAAAGTAGTCGAAAGGACACGAGCTCCCACGAGAGGAGGCGCGCCCCCACAGGGCGTGCCCCTATCTCGTGGGCACCTCTGTGCCTCCGGACTCTTTTTCTTGTATGTTCGTATTTTAGTCGGTAAAAATTCATTATATATACTCCGAAGGTTTTGACCACCGTATCACGCAAATATCCTCTTTTTCATTTAAAGCTGTTTAAGATTCAGATTTAGAGCACCATGTTCTTCTCTCCAACAACGAAGACAAGGATGCTTGGCTATTGAAGATAGAGTTGAAAGGAGGAACCGAAGAGATCAACAAGGATGAAGGGATCAAGAAGGCCATGGAGGTTCAAGCTCGGTGGTGAAAAAGAAGAAGACGCCTCAACCTTTCCTAAGCTTTTCACTCAAACGAGAGATTGAAGCTTTCAAGATGATTGAGTTAGCCCATCTGAAAATATCTCACACAGGAGAATATTTTGTTGAAGGATCATATTGTTGGGCTCAAGGGCATTATCCGCAAGTTGGAGGAGCTTTTCGCAGCTCGATATGCGATTATCCGTCATCCTCTCACCACCTCCATCACCTCAGAAGAAATAATCACATGGGTATGGGCACTCCCCTTGGCTGCCAAGCTTGGGAGAGTGCCCGATATCGTATCACCATCACACTCCTATCTTTACCGCTTTATTTAGTTCGATCCTTTTAGTAGTATCTTGATCTAGTAGATTGAAGTTTTGATATCAAGTAGTTTTGAGTTTTGCATTGTGATCTCTTTATGTAATCAGTCCTGCTATCTATAATAAAGATTAGTGTTGAGTCAAGGGTTTTGCTATGTTGCTATGATCTTGAGAAAGTAGAAAGAACAAAAGAGTTCATATTGATCTTATGGATAGTGAAACTTCACATAGAAAGTATGAGGCATAAAATTGTTGAGAGTTGATGAACGTAGCCTTGGTCATCGTTGCAATTAATAGGAAGTGATAAGGAAAGGGGTTCACATATAAATATATTATCTTGGACATCTTTTATGATTGTGAAGCACTCATTAAGTATGACATGCTAAAAGTTGATGTTGGACAAGGAAGACAACGTAATGGTTTATGTTTTCCGACATCTCGTTAAAGTATATTGTCATTGACCTTCCAAACATGTTGAGCTTGCCTTTTCCCCTCATGCTAGCCCAATTCCTTGCAAGTAGAGATACTACTTGTGCTTCAAATATCCTCAAACCGGTTTGCCATGAGAGTCCACCATACCTACCTATGGATTGAGTAAGATCCTTCAAGTAAGTTGTCATCGGTGCAAGCAATAAAATTGCTCTCTAAATATGTATGACTTATTAGTGCAGAAAATAAGCTTTACGAACTTGTTGTGGAAGTAATAAAAGAGGCAATTGCATAATAAAGGTCCACATACAAGGGCAATAGAAAGTGACATTCTTTGCATTAAGATTTCGTGCATCAACCCTAAACGCATGACAACCTCTGCTTCCCTTTGAAGGGCCTATCTTTTACTTCAGGTTTTACTTTATGCTTGAGTCAAGGTGATCCTCACCTTTTCCTTTTCATTTTATCCTTTGGCAAGCTCTTCGTGTTTGAAAGATCATGATACATATATCCAATTGGATGTAAGTTGGCATAGGCTATTATTGTTGATCACCTAAAGGTGAATACGTTGGGAGAGCAACAAAAGCCCCTATCTTTCTCAGTGTCCAGCTAAAACTCTATAACCACAAGTATTGCGTGAGTGTTAACAATTATAGGAGACTACGAGATAGTTGAGTATGTGAGCTTGTTGAAAAACTCTATTATTGACTCTTTACGATGTTCGATAAATTGCAATTGCTTCAATGATTGAGATTATAGTTTGTTAGTTCCCAATGAAGTTTTTGAACCATACTTGGCATTGTGAATTGTTTATTACTTGAAGATAGGAAATCTTATGACAAAAATCTATATATGTTGCTGTTATTAGAATGATCATGATGCCCTCATGTCCATATTTTATTTTTATCGACACCTCTATCTCTAAACATGTGGACATATTTTTCGATTTCAGCTTCGGCAGGATCAAAGAAGGTCTAAGCTTGGGGGAGTTGATCGTCCATTCGCATCATGATTCTATATCAATATTTATTGCATTATGGGCTGTTGTCGATTGTCAAAACCAGCGGATCTCGGGTGGGGTCCCGAACTGTCCGTCTAGGCGGATGGTAATAGAGACAAGGACACGATGTTTGACCAGTTGGAGCCTTCTCGATGGAGGTAAAACCCTACTCACCTTGATTGATATTGATGATATGGGAAGTACAAGAGTAGATCTACCACGAGATGGAGAGGCTAAACCCTAGAAGCTAGCCTATGGTAACATTGTTGTTCATCCTATGAACTAAAACCCTCCGGTTTATATAGGCCTTAGAAGAGGATTAGGGTTACACAAAATCGGTTACAATAGTAGGAGATATACATATCCGTATCGTAAGCTTGCCTTCGGCCAAGAGAAAGTCCCATCCGGACACGGGCGAAGTCTTCAATCTTGTATCTTCATAGTCCGAGTCCGCCGAAAATGATAGTTGGCTATCGGACACCCCATAATCTGGGACTCCTCGGTAGCCCCGAACCAGGCTTGATGGCGATGAGTCCGGTAGCGTGATTGTCTTCGGCATTGCAAAGCGGGTTCTTCTCCAAATCCTGTGTACCTGTTAAATAGCATCGGCTTCACTGTGAATCTGCGCAAATTCGGCTTCCGCCCAATAATGGCTGTCTTCCACGTGTTGAGCGAATGTGAAAAGTCGGTATTTTACATTTACCCCCTAGCTGCGCAAATGAGTTGTCTATAAAGAGCGAGGATCTAGATCCGAATCACACCATCCTTCCTTGCGAGCATTCATCAGGCTTGTCAGAGCGAAATCCATTCCATCATGGACGATCGGCGTGGCTCCTCCTCTCGCCCTCAGCCTTGACTGGAGATTGGGAGAGATGCTTAGATCCCGCATAGTGAGCTAGTGGCGCTCCAAACCAAGGTTTCTTCCCCAGCCTTCATGGTTCGATTCAGCCGGACCGCCACCTATAAGGGGAAAGCAAGCGAGAGAACATCCCGGCCCCTCAAAGGAGGCGGGTATGCCTTGTCTCTTATTTGATAAGAGGGCTGTTCCAATTCATCCGTTTCTCCGGGGCTCCACAGGTTCTGGCCTCAATTGCACAACCTGCATGCCTGCATTTTGCATATCACGGGTTCGTGGCGTTCTGGAGCTGTTTGGGCATCGAGCCTCATTTTGTCTTTGTGGAAGAAGTTGTTTTGTCTTGTGCCCCGTTCTCAAGAGAATTCGATATATCAAGTGGTAGAGCCAACTAACTTTGTCGCCGGGACGGATATCTATCCGGAACCTTGAACAAGCGTCGTGGCCTTGACATGGTTTCACATAGAAGATGTCCCCCTGCGGACCTGTTTGGGTCGGCCTCCTAAGTTTAATAACGCTCCTTTGAAGAAAGCGCCTAGTGGCGTCCACGGAGCCCTCGGAGAAGCAGCAGGTTATTTACGATGAGCTGGATAAGGTTGTTAGCTCATTCCGGACTAACCATGATGGAGTCATGGCCATATGCATTATCTGCGGTGCAATGGCTCGATTATAGAGGCCACACCATGTGGGATTTCAGCGGGGAGGATGATGCCACCATTGCGGCCTATAAGGGGCGGGATCGATCGCCGATCGATGAAGATCTTGTCCGCATTGTACAAGGGATAAGAGGAGAATTCCTCGCATCAATCCATGGCGGATTTTCTGAACAGTCCTCCAAGCTGGGTAGCGGACATTCATTTTGCCTATCCGATCATCTCCCATATTCAAGTATCTCATTTTGTGATTTTGGCGCGAGGAACTGCGGCGGTAATCAAGGATATAAACAGCCGCCTCCACAACCGAGGATCGGATCGGTTCTCGACCCGACCTCAAGAGGATCGGACATATCGGTGGAGCTGATCAGCGGGGTTTTCCATCAAGCGAGCATCGATAATGCCTTGGTAGCCATACGGCGATTACGAATACTTCCCACCTCGCGATGGCGAGACCGAAGTCCGATACTTTAAAAGACCCATCCATGCGTGTTTTCAATCACCGTATACTAATGGTGTTTCGGCCCTTAAGCGGAAGGCCGGCCACATGTGACCAACAAAAAGCGGACCCAGCGAGCTAAAAAAGTGCGGTCCGGATCGAAACTCCGGCGCAATGGTATAGCGACACCTTACTCCCAGCTTTATTCCGGGGCGTACTAATGCTCGTGCCTTTTGGAAGAATTCGCGGTATGTCCGAAGGTTGCCAATCAATCCTCCGCTTCGCCCGATCTCAAAGCCAGGTCTAGAAGCGAGGCGATCAGGCGTGCGTCGGATGTTCCTCCGAGAGGATGCCGACAGTTATCTGCCACCAATTCCGAGGTGGAGAGTGCTATGAATCCACAGTATTGGAAGCTCTTCGTGTGGCGTGTTTCTCCCAGGCATTGGATGCCTTTAATTGGGAGATCGCACCTCCGTGCCGCTCAAAATGGTCTAGCGAGCCCGCGGAGGCGATATGTAAAAGACATACGGGTGAGAAGATTTGACAATTATATATGCAGTAGCCCCGAGACTTGAAATAGTTAGAATAACTGATTTAAGGATCATTTGTTGTAGGATCTTCTTGAAAGAATACCCATGTCCCGGGGAGGAGGAGTGCAAAGCCCAACTTGAGGCCACACTAGCGCGTGAGGAAGCCAAAGGCCCCCTCGGTAATATATGCTTCAAAGATAAGTAATTTGTGAAGTGCGGCGTGTGTATAAGTCGACAATAATATTGCGGATGGCGGGATAGATCCGGACAAACAGCTCATGCGCCGATTAGGCAGCAGAATGTGCTTCGAGGTGAAAGGGAGAAAATAATCTCAAGATGCCAACACCCAGCTGGGTGAGGAACTAAAGGATGTTCGTGCCCTATCTGACTCAGATGGGAGAATCAGCAGCTTAAGTGGCATTTTAGTAAGTGCTTGAGCGAACTTTGAAAAGAGTTGACAAGGAAGTCGTCTAACAAAGTTATATGCGTAGGTATGCTCACAGGCCGTCCTGCGAGAGAGATGCCAGTTCTGGGTGACCTTCTTCCCGAGCTCTTCTGCTGCGAGCGAGTTCGGCGGTGATGAAAAGCGTCGCCGGGCATTGTGGTCATCATCTCCCTGCGAAGGCCTTGGAGAGCTTGCGGAGGCGGCAGGGGAGCGGCGCTTCGCTTATGGAAGATATCGGCCTGCCATCAAAGCGCCAGGGAGGCTGGGCCATGGTGAAGGCAGCGGTACATGAAGGCTGACCCAAACCACATGGCGAGGTCGGACTGCGGGGCCCGATGGGAAGGAGATCCTGTGAGCTTAGTGTGCGGCCAAGTAATTGGCATAAAGTATTCCAATGGTATAGCTAGACAGCTGTGGATGGCATTGAAGAGAACCGGTCAAGTTGATTATATGTAATTTAAAACTACATGTAAAATGCCTTCTAGCGGATTGTAGATAGTTTGTCATAACAGACCTTTTATTCAACCTCGGGACCCAATAGTGCAAAGTGTATCCAAATACCCTGCGGTTATATAAGAATCGGGGTATGCATGGAGACCGGTAGCGTAGGGGTCATTAGTGCTTTAGAGACAAGTGCGAACTAGTTATGTTATATTACATGGTTAGTAAAACATCTTCGGGAGAATAGTTAGTTAGGGGTTCCTTTCCACAGGAGGCATGCCCTAAAGTGCATGTGCGGACTGCTGGCGAAGAAAAAGCATCAGGGGCAGATGAATAATTAGTAGGAAATCATCTTTTAGTTCACCGACGAACATTCCCTTAAAACGCTAGCTTCGGCTTCACCGGTCTGAGTACACATCCGGCTGACCGTGATAACAATCGTAGAGGTGCTCCCTTACCGCCTAGCCGAACAATCGGAGAATGTAGGGGTAAGCACGGAGCGAACAACCCAGCGGCAAAACTTAAGTCATATCGATGCATATAATGGCGAATAAAAGGTACATGCGGGGTGACACATGTGTTGGGCATGAAGCCCATATAAATAAGCAAAAAGCCCCGAATATAATGAGCACGGATAGTGCATCAAGTGTGTCGCGAACAATGCGCGAACAAGCTTTCAAAGGTTGTAATAGGAAAAAAAAGAAAGGGGAGAAGGAGAGAAACAAAATGAAGCTAATATGTAAAATATAGATGGAGGAAGGAGGCGAACTCGAATCCAGCGCTAGGCGTAGAATCTTCGAGAGGCGGGCTGCGTTCCATGGGTTCGGCTCGAGTCGGTTATCGATGCATCTCGCGGGATTCGCTCCACGGTCAGGACTTGGTTGATGATAAAGGACCTTCCCATTTGGGCTTGAGTTTGTCCTTTTTCTTGTCGGTGACGTAGAACTAACTTCGCCAGCGTTGTAAGTTTTGGCCCGTACTTCTACGCTTTGGTATCTTGAGCTTGCTTTGTTGATAGAATCGGAGCGGGCTTTTGCCGCGTCCGCTCCTCCTCAAATCGTCAAACTGTCTGCCGATCAATCTCGGCTTCTCTTTCTTTGTACATGCGCCGCGAGGTGAGTCATGAATTATGTCACAGGCGAAGCGCCTCTGCGCATACCATAAAGAATGGTGTAAATCCGGTCGTGCAATTTGGAGTGGTCCAGGCCCCAGTGCAGTCGAGCTCCTCTACCGGTCGTGTTAGATTCCTTAAGGACTGCACTAATCAGGGTTTTATTCAGCTCATGATTAGACCATTTGCTCGCTCGACTTGACCGTTAGTTTGAGGTGATAGTGAAGCGTGGTCGAGTTTGATGGACATGTTTTTGCACGAGTTTAACCTCGTCGGACGTAAAGTTAGTGCCGTTCTCGATGATGATGCTATGGGGGACGCCGTAGCGATTGTCGACCCACGATATGAAGTCTATCACCGTCGATTCGGCCCTCTTGACGGAGCTTGGCCTCAATCCATTTGGTGAACTTATCCACCATGACGATGAGGTATCTTTGCTTGTGGTTCCTCCTTTAAGGAATCCAACCATGTCAACCCCCATACATGAAGGGCCAGGTTATGGGTATAGTTTTGAGGCGGTGGGTGGCATGTGGCTTTGATTAGCAAAGAGGCGGCAACCGCGCATCGTTGGACTAAGTCTGAGCATCTGCGGGCCGTTGGCCAATAAAATCTGTCTGAAGGCCTTGCCTACAAGGGCCGGGTTGCGGCGTGGTGCCCGCGAGTCGGCATAATTTCAGCGAAGGTTCCGCCCTTCCTCTTTGGAATACACCTTTGAAGGACTCGGTTGTGCTTTTCTTGTAAAGCTCTCCTCATGGACCTTATAGGCTTTAGATCGCACTATGCAGCAAGCCTCGTTTGGTCCTCGAAGTTCTGCTGGTCGGAGTAGGCTAGGAATGGTTCCGTCCATGGAGCAATGACTGCCATTACGTGGGATCCATGATTTGGCGTCTCGGATTATCGTCCACTGTCAAAGACTCTATGTTCTGTCTAAGCAAAAATAAAGCATAGATGTGATCAGCTGGCTTATTCCACAACGTGGCGCGGCGTGTCATGGCAAAGCGTGATGTCTACTACACAACCTTCTTCTTGTAGCGTTGTTGGGCTGCCAAGTGCAGTTTGTAGGACGATGTAGCAATTTCCTCAAGTGGATGACCTAAGGTTTATCAATCCGTGGGAGGCGTAGGATGAATGGTCTCTCTCAAACAACCTGCAACAAATAACAAAGAGTCTCTTGTGTCCCCAACACCCAATACAATGGTAAATTGTATAGGTGCACTAGTTCGCGAAGAGATGGTGATACAAGTGCAATATGGATGGTAGATATAGGTTTTAATCTGAAAATATAAAAACAGCAAGGTAACTAATGATAAAAGTGGTAAATGGTATTGTTGCAATGGTAGGAAACAAGGCCTAGGGTTCATATTTTTCACTAGTGCAAGTTCTCTCAACAATAATAACATAGATAGATCATATAACAAGCCCTCAACATGCAACAAAGAGTCACTCCAAAGCCACTAATAGCGGAGAACAAGCGTAGAGATTATGGTAGGGTCTGAAACCACCTCAAAGTTATTCTTTTGGATCAATCTATTCAAGAGTTAGTACTAGAATAACACCTTAAGACACAAATCAACAAAAACCCTAATGTCACCTAGATACTCCATTGTCACCTCAAGTATCCATGGGCATGATTATATGATATGCATCACACAATCTCGGATTCATCCAACGAACACAAAGTACTTCAAAGAGTGCCCCAAAGTTTCTCTGAGATTCAAGAAAAGCGTGCCAACCCCTATGCATAGGTTCATGGGCGGAACCCACAAGTTGGTCACCATAACATACATCAAGTGGCGTGAAATCCCATTGTCACCACGGATAAACACGGCAAGACATACATCAAGTGTTCTCAAAGTAAAGACTCAATCCGATAAGATAACTTCAAGAGGGAAACTCAATTCATCACAAGAAAGTAGAGGGGAGAAACATCATAAGATCAACTATAATAACAAAGCTCGCGATACATCAAGATCATGCCATAGAGAGAACGAGAGAGAGAGAGAGAGAGAGATCAAACACATAGCTACCGGTACATACCCTCAGCCCCAAGGGTGAACTACTCCTCCTCTCGTCATGGAGGCGCCGGGATGATCATGATGGCCACGATGGGTTCCCCCTCCGTGAGTGCGGAATGGGCTCCAGAGGTTTTGGTGGCTCTGAGAGGCTTGGCGGAACTCCGATCTATCTTGATATTCGATGTTTTTAGGTGCGTGAAGCATATAGGAAAAGAAGTTGGTGGGGAGGTTCGAGGGGCAGCGAACGAGCGCTCCTATAGGGGGCGCGTCCTCCTATCTCGTGGCTGCCTCGAGGATCGTATGATGAACTCAAGTCTCGAGGATCATATTCTTCCAAAAATCACGCTGCGAAGGTTTCATTACATTTGGACACCGTTTGATATTCCTTTTCCTTGAAATCTTAAACAGGCAATAAAAGACAATATGGGCTGGGCCTCCAACTAATAGGTTAGTCCCAAAAGTAATAAAAGTGTATAATAAAGCCCGTAATCATTCAAAGCAGATAATAAAATAGCATGAATGCTTCATAAATTATAGATCGTTGGGCGTATCGGCATCTAAGCTTAATTCCTACTCGTCCTCGGTAGGTAAATGATAAAGAAAAGAATTTATGAAGTGTGAATGCTAGAGGTGCACAAGTTTGATCAATGATAATTTCAATCACCTTTTCTAGCATGATATTATGTCATAACAGTAGTTCATCTCATAAAACTTCTCACGATAAAGTAACAAAATTCACATGTCAAAGCATAGAGCATAAACTTTCTTGAAAACTAGCAAACTTCATTCTCGGTCATCAAACAATTGCAATTCATCTTATTTTCGAAATAGCAAACTCCACATACTCAACTATCATATAGTCTTCTACAATTGCTAACACTCACGCAATACTAATGGTTATGGAGTTTCAATCGGACCTTTGTGAAAGATAGGGGCTTATCTTGTTGCCTCTAGCGTATTCACCTTTGGGTGATGTCAACAATAGTAGTTCATGCTAACTTACATCCAATTGGATATATATATATCAGGATCACAAAACAAAGTGCTTGCCAAGGATAAAATGAAAAAGGAAAGGTGAAGATCGCCTTAACTCTTGCATAAAGTAAAAGACATAAAGTAAAAGATAGGCCCTTCACGGAGGAAGCGAGAGGGTTGTCATGCGCTTTAAGGTTGGATGCACAAAATCTTATGCGAAAGAACGTCACTATATTGCCTTATATGGACCTTTATTATGCGGTCCATCACTTTTATTGCTTCCATAACAAGATTGTACAAAGCTTATTTTCTCATTTAATAAGTCATGCATATTTAGAGAGCAATTTTTATTGCTTGCACCGATGACAACTTACTTGAAGGATCTTACTCAATCCATAGGTAGGTATGGTGGACTCTCATGGCAAAAGCGGGTTTAAGAATATTTGGGCACAAGTAGTATCTCTACTTGGTGCAAGGAAGTTTGGCTAGCATGAGGGGAAAAAACAAGCTCAACATGTTTGAATGATCCATGACAATATACTTTAAGCGAGATGTCGAATCATAAACCATTACGTTGTCTTCCTTGTCCATCAACTCTTTAGCATGTTGATACGTCCATTTGCATCATGCTTTTATATCAATATTTATTGCATTATGGGCTGTTATTACACCTTTTATCTCAATACTTATGGCTATTCTCTCTAGTTTACAAGGTTTATCATGAAGAGGGAATGCGGTATTTGAATTCTGGCGGAAAAGGAGCAAACATTGGAAACCTATTCTACACAGCTCAAAAGTCCTGAAACTCCGAAACCATTTTTTGGATTTAATAAGAATTTAT
This sequence comes from Aegilops speltoides, assembly GCA_021437245.1. Taxonomy (NCBI): domain Eukaryota; kingdom Viridiplantae; phylum Streptophyta; class Magnoliopsida; order Poales; family Poaceae; genus Aegilops; species Aegilops speltoides. The sequence continues at coordinate 23,826 of JAHHZJ010000924.1, forward strand.
AAGCGAAAAATAGGCCAAGGGCCCCTCTATCCGGGAGGCAGGCGCCCCCACAGAGGTGTGACCTCTATCTCTGGGCCACGGTGGGCCTCGCGTCCATCTTCTGCTATATCATCACTTTTACCTGGAAAAATCGTGGGCAAGTTTGGGGCGAAACTCCGCCGCCACGAGGCGGAACCTGCGAATCAATCTAGGGCTCGGCGGGCTGTTGGGGACACATCCCTCGGAGGAAATCATCACGTCATCACCAACGATCCTCTCATCGGGAGGGGTCAATCTCCATCAACATCTTCACCGCCCATCTCCTCAAAACCTAGTTCATCTCTTGTATCCAATCTTGTATCAAAACCACAAATTGGTACCTATGGGTTCTAGTAGTGTTGATTACTCCTGTAGTTGATGCTATTTGGTTTACTTGGTGGAAGATCATATGTTCAGATCCTTTATGCATATTATTACCCTCTAATTATGAACATGAATATGCTTTGTGAGTTGTTACATTTGTTCACGAGGACATGGGTGAAGTCTTGCTATTAGTAGTCATGTGAATTTGGTATTAGTATGATATTTTGATGAGATGTATGCTGTCTTTCCTCTAGTGGTGTTATGTGAACGTCGACTACATGACACTTCACCATTATTTGGGCCTAGAGGAAGGCATATGGAAGTAATAAGTAGATGATGGGTTGATAGAGTGACTGAAGCTTAAACCCTAGTTTATGCGTTGCTTCCTTAGGGGTTGATATGGACCCATATGTTTAATGTTGTGGTTAGCTTTACCTTAATACTCCTTTTTGTAGTTGCGGATGCTTGCAATAGGGTTAATCATAAGTGGGATGCTTTTCCATGTTAGGCGTACCAAGTGCGGTCCACCCATATCAAATTATCAAAGTACGAACGCGAATCTTATGAGCGTGATGAAAACTAGCTTGCGATAATTCCCAATGTGTCCTCGGAGCTCCTTCTTCATTATTAGAATTTGTCCAGGCTTATCCTTTGCTACATAAAGGATTGGGCCACCTTGCTGCAATTTATTTACTTTATTTACTTTTGCTTGTTACTATTTATCTTATCACAAAACTATCTATCACCTACTATTTCGGTGCTTGGAGAAAACCTTATCGAAAACCGCTTATCATTTCTACGCTCCTCGTTGGGTTCGACACTCTTACTTATCAAAAGGACTACGATAGATCCCCTACACTGTGGGTCATCAAGACTCTTTTAAACGCCGTTGCCGAGCGTAGCGCTCTTGGTGAGTGGAACTTGGTAAGGAAACATTTATATAGTGTGCTGAAATTTTCTGTTACTTGTCACTATGGAAACTAATCCTTTGAGGGGCTTGTTTGGGGTATCTTCACCCCAACCGAAGAAGCAAAGAGATGCTCCTCAACCTACTGAACTTTATGAAAATATTCACTTTGAGATTCCTTGGTATGATAGAAAAACTACTAGCTAATCCTTTTGAGAGCGAGAACATTGCATCCATTTACGCCTTATCTTTGTGGATGAAGTTTGTGGATTATTTAAGCTTGCGGGTATTCCGATGATGTTGTCAAGGAAGGTCTTCCCTTTATCTTTGAAGGAGATGCAATGACATGGTATAGGCTATGTGATGATCGAGATATTGGAATTATAAGCGATTGAAGTTGGAATTTCACCAGAAGTTCCATCCTATGCATCTTGTTCATCGTGATCGTAATTACATATATAATTTCTAGCCTCGCGAAGGAGAAAGCATCGCTCAAGCTTGGGGGAGGCTTAAGTCAATGTTGTATTCATGCCCCAATCATGAGCTCTCTCGGGAAATGATTATTCAAAAATTTTATGCTCGGCTTTCTCTTGATAGTCGCAACCTGCTCGATACTTCCTGTGCTGGTTCCTATATGCTGAAGACTATTGATTTCAAATGGGACTTATTGGAAAGAATTAAACGCAACTCAGAAGATTGGGTTCCGCGATGGTAAGGTCGGTATGACACCTAAGTTCGATTGTGTTAAATCTTTTATGGATACCGATGCTTTCGTGGATTTAGCTCTAAGTATGGACTTGACTCTGAGATAGTAGCTACTTTTGTGAAACTTTTTACTCACGTTGATCTCCCTAAAGAAGTGGTTTAAATATAATCCTCCTGTTGAAGTGAAAGTAGTTGCACCTATTACGGTCGAAGAAAAGACTATTACATATAGTGATCCTATTATTCCTCACTTATGTTGAAAAACCTCCTTTCCTGTTAGGATAAGATCATGCTAAAGCTTTTGTTGTTCGTAGGAGTAATACTAGGACCTATACACCTCTGAGCAAATTAATGTTGAACCTAGTATTTCTATGATTAAAGATCTCTTGGATGAGGACTTAGATGGGCATGTTATCTCTTTCTTGGATGAAGCGCTAATATTGCTAGACCCGATACTAAACCGTGAGACACTTTGTGGCACTTTGTTATTTCTGTTAAAATAGGAGATCATTGTTATCATGGCTTATGTGATATGGGTACTAGTGCTAGTGATACCTTATGATCTTTATAAAGAAATTATGCGCGATATTGCACCTATTGAATTAGAAGACATTGATGTTACTATTAAACTTGCTAATAGGGACACCATTAAACCTATTGGGATTGTTAGAGATGTTGAAGTCTTGTGTGGGAATAATAAATACCTGTTGATTTTCTTGTTCTTGCTTCCCCAAGATGATTTTTGTCCCATTATTTTGGTAGACCCTTCTTGAATCTTGCTAGTGCTAAGATTAATTGTAAAGGAAGGTCATCCTTTATTGGCATAGATGGTATGTCTCATGAGTTCAATTTTGCTAAGTTTAGTAGACAACCTCGTGAAGAGAACCACCTAGTAAGGATGAAATTATTGGTCTTGCTTCCATTGTTGTTCCTCCAACTGATCCGTTAGAACAATATTTGTTGGACCATGAAAGCGATATGTTTATGAAGGAAAGGAAGAAATAGATGAAGTGTTCCTTAAAGCAGGAACCTATGCTAAAACATAACCTTCCGTTGAAATTCTTGGGATCCCCTCCACCCAAGGGTGATCCCGTGTTTGAACTCAAACCCTTACCGATAATCTTAAGTATGCTTATCTTGATGAAAAAGAAATATATCATGTTATTATTAGTGCTAACCTTTAGGAAGAAAGAAGAAGATTATTGAAAACTTTGAAGAGCACTGAGCTTCTATTGGATATACTTTGGATGATCTTAGGGCATTAGTCCCATTATGTCAACACAAAATTTCATGGAGAAAGATGCCAAACCAGTTAGAGATCCTCAAAGACGATTAAATCCCAAGATGAAGGAAGTGGTAAGAAAGGAGATACTAAAGCTCCTTGAGGCGGTATTATTTATCCCGTTCTTGATAGTGAATGGGTAAGCCACATCCATTGTGTCCCTAAAAGGGAGGTATTACTGTTGTTCCTAATGATAAAGATGAATTGATCCATAAGAATTATTACATGTTATAGGATGGTAATTGATTTCGTAAGTTAAATAAAGCTACTAAGAAAGATCATTACCCTTTACCTTTTATTGATCAAATGCTAGAAAGGCTATCCAAACACACACATTTTTGTTTTCTAGATGGTTATTCTGGCTTCTCTCAAATACTTGTGTGTGAGGATCAATCTAAAACTACTTTTACTTGCCCTTTTGGTACTTTTGCTTATAGACGTATGCCTTTTGGTTTATGTAATGCACCTACATTTCAAAGATGCATGATGGCTATATTTCTGATTTTGTGAAAAGATTTGTGAGGTATTCATGGATGACTTCTCCGTCTATGGATCCTCTTTTATGATTGTTTGAGCAACCTTGATCGAGTTTTGAGAGATCGAAGACATAGTCTCATCTGAATTGGGAAAAGTGTCACTTTATGGTTAATGAAGGCATTGTCTTGGGGCACAAGTTCTCCGAGAGATGTATTGAAGTTGATAAAGCCAAAGTTGATGCTATTGAAAGATGCCATGTCCCAAGGACATAAAGGTATAAGAAGTTTCCTTGGTCATGGCTTTATAGGAGGTTCATTAAGGACTTTATAAAATCTCTAGGCCTCTGACTAATTTATTGCAAAAGATATTCCTTTTGTCTTTGATGATGATTGTGTAGAAGCATTTGAAAGACTTAAGAAAGCTTTGATCCTTGCACCTATTATTCAGCCACACGATTGGAATTTACCTTTTGAAATTATGTGCGATGCTAGTGATTATCTTTGTGAGTGTTGTTTTAGGGCAAAGAGTCGATAAGAAATTGAATGTTATCCAGTATGCTAGTAAGACTCTTGATACTGCCCAAAGAAATTATGCTACTCTTGAAAGAGTTCTTAGCAGTTGTGTTTGCATGTGATAAGTTTAGATCTTATATTGTTGATTCCAAAGTTACTATTCACATTGATCATCTGCTATTAAATATCTTATGGAAAAGAAAGATGCTAAGCCTAGACTCATTAGATGGGTTCTCTTGCTCCAAGAATTTGACTTGCATATTATTGATAGAAAGGGAGCTGAGAACCCGTTCTGACAACTTGTCTAGGTTAGAGAATGTTCTTGATGACCTGCCTATTAATGATAGTTTTCTGATGAACAATTAGTGGTTGTCAATGCTTCTCGTCTTGCTCCTTGGTATCTTGATTACTAATTACATTGTTGCTAAATATATACCGCCTAGTTTCACATACCAGCAAAAAAAAGTTCTTTTATGATTTAATACATTACTTCGGGACGATCCACACCTTTATAAAGAAGGAGTAGATGGTATTATTAGATGTTGTGTGCACGAGCATGAATAGGAACAAATCCACATAAGTTTCACTCTGAATCCTATGGAGGACACCAGCTAGAATCTGACTGCGAAGGTACTACAATCTGGTTTTTATTGGCCTACTCTCTTCAAAGATGCTCGTAAGTTTGTCATATCTTGTGATGAATGTCAAAGAATAGGTAACATTAGTAGACGTCAAGAAATGCCTATGAATTATTCTCTTGTTATTGAACCATTTGATGTTTGGGGCTTTGATTATATGGGACCTTTTCCTGCCTCCAATGGTTATACACATATTTTAGTTGCTGTTGATTACGTTACTAAGTGGGTAGAAGCTATTCCAACTAGTAGTGCTGATCATAACACTTCTATTAAAATGCTTAAAGAAGTTATTTTTCGAGGTTTGGAGTCCCTAGATTCTTATGGTGATGGTGGTTCACACTTTATTCATGGTGCTTTCAGTAAGATGCTCGCTAAGTATGATGTTAATCATAGAATCGCATCTCCTTATACTAGTGGTCAAGTAGAGTTGAGCAATAGAGCTCAAATTAATTTTGCAAAAGACGTGAATAGATCTAGAAAAATTGGTCCAAAAACTTGATGATGCATTATGGGCCTATAGAACTGCATAAAAATCCTATGGGTATGTCTCCTTATAAGATGGTTTATGGAAAAGCATGTCATTTACCTCTTGAACTTGACATAAGGCATATTGGGCTATTAAAGAGCTCAATTATGACTTCAAACTTGCCGGTGAGAAAAGGTTATTTGATATTAGCTCACTTGATGAATGGAGAACCCAAGCCTATGAGAATGCCAAGCTTTTCAAAGAAAAGTCAAATCTTGGCATGATAAGAGGATACAAAAGCGTGAGTTTAACGTAGGAGATTATGTGTTATTATTCAACTCTCGTTTAAGATTTTTTGCAGGAAAAGTTCTCTCAAAATGGGAAGGTCCCATGTTATCGAGGTCTATCGTTCGGTGCTATAAAATCAACAACTTGAAGGCACAAATCAGGGTGGTAAATGGTCAAAGAATTAAACATTATATTTTAGGTAATCCTATCAATGTTGAAACTAATATTATTGAAACCATAACCCCGAGGAATACATAAGACACTTTCCAAAAGCGTTCGGACTCGAAAAGGCATAGGTGCATTAGTGCGGTAAGTAAACCGAATCCAAAACAACTCTAATGGCAATTTCTATCAGTTTTGGATTATTTAAAATTTTAGGAAGAAAAGTAGTCGAAAGGACACGAGCTCCCACGAGAGGAGGCGCGCCCCCACAGGGCGTGCCCCTATCTCGTGGGCACCTCTGTGCCTCCGGACTCTTTTTCTTGTATGTTCGTATTTTAGTCGGTAAAAATTCATTATATATACTCCGAAGGTTTTGACCACCGTATCACGCAAATATCCTCTTTTTCATTTAAAGCTGTTTAAGATTCAGATTTAGAGCACCATGTTCTTCTCTCCAACAACGAAGACAAGGATGCTTGGCTATTGAAGATAGAGTTGAAAGGAGGAACCGAAGAGATCAACAAGGATGAAGGGATCAAGAAGGCCATGGAGGTTCAAGCTCGGTGGTGAAAAAGAAGAAGACGCCTCAACCTTTCCTAAGCTTTTCACTCAAACGAGAGATTGAAGCTTTCAAGATGATTGAGTTAGCCCATCTGAAAATATCTCACACAGGAGAATATTTTGTTGAAGGATCATATTGTTGGGCTCAAGGGCATTATCCGCAAGTTGGAGGAGCTTTTCGCAGCTCGATATGCGATTATCCGTCATCCTCTCACCACCTCCATCACCTCAGAAGAAATAATCACATGGGTATGGGCACTCCCCTTGGCTGCCAAGCTTGGGAGAGTGCCCGATATCGTATCACCATCACACTCCTATCTTTACCGCTTTATTTAGTTCGATCCTTTTAGTAGTATCTTGATCTAGTAGATTGAAGTTTTGATATCAAGTAGTTTTGAGTTTTGCATTGTGATCTCTTTATGTAATCAGTCCTGCTATCTATAATAAAGATTAGTGTTGAGTCAAGGGTTTTGCTATGTTGCTATGATCTTGAGAAAGTAGAAAGAACAAAAGAGTTCATATTGATCTTATGGATAGTGAAACTTCACATAGAAAGTATGAGGCATAAAATTGTTGAGAGTTGATGAACGTAGCCTTGGTCATCGTTGCAATTAATAGGAAGTGATAAGGAAAGGGGTTCACATATAAATATATTATCTTGGACATCTTTTATGATTGTGAAGCACTCATTAAGTATGACATGCTAAAAGTTGATGTTGGACAAGGAAGACAACGTAATGGTTTATGTTTTCCGACATCTCGTTAAAGTATATTGTCATTGACCTTCCAAACATGTTGAGCTTGCCTTTTCCCCTCATGCTAGCCCAATTCCTTGCAAGTAGAGATACTACTTGTGCTTCAAATATCCTCAAACCGGTTTGCCATGAGAGTCCACCATACCTACCTATGGATTGAGTAAGATCCTTCAAGTAAGTTGTCATCGGTGCAAGCAATAAAATTGCTCTCTAAATATGTATGACTTATTAGTGCAGAAAATAAGCTTTACGAACTTGTTGTGGAAGTAATAAAAGAGGCAATTGCATAATAAAGGTCCACATACAAGGGCAATAGAAAGTGACATTCTTTGCATTAAGATTTCGTGCATCAACCCTAAACGCATGACAACCTCTGCTTCCCTTTGAAGGGCCTATCTTTTACTTCAGGTTTTACTTTATGCTTGAGTCAAGGTGATCCTCACCTTTTCCTTTTCATTTTATCCTTTGGCAAGCTCTTCGTGTTTGAAAGATCATGATACATATATCCAATTGGATGTAAGTTGGCATAGGCTATTATTGTTGATCACCTAAAGGTGAATACGTTGGGAGAGCAACAAAAGCCCCTATCTTTCTCAGTGTCCAGCTAAAACTCTATAACCACAAGTATTGCGTGAGTGTTAACAATTATAGGAGACTACGAGATAGTTGAGTATGTGAGCTTGTTGAAAAACTCTATTATTGACTCTTTACGATGTTCGATAAATTGCAATTGCTTCAATGATTGAGATTATAGTTTGTTAGTTCCCAATGAAGTTTTTGAACCATACTTGGCATTGTGAATTGTTTATTACTTGAAGATAGGAAATCTTATGACAAAAATCTATATATGTTGCTGTTATTAGAATGATCATGATGCCCTCATGTCCATATTTTATTTTTATCGACACCTCTATCTCTAAACATGTGGACATATTTTTCGATTTCAGCTTCGGCAGGATCAAAGAAGGTCTAAGCTTGGGGGAGTTGATCGTCCATTCGCATCATGATTCTATATCAATATTTATTGCATTATGGGCTGTTGTCGATTGTCAAAACCAGCGGATCTCGGGTGGGGTCCCGAACTGTCCGTCTAGGCGGATGGTAATAGAGACAAGGACACGATGTTTGACCAGTTGGAGCCTTCTCGATGGAGGTAAAACCCTACTCACCTTGATTGATATTGATGATATGGGAAGTACAAGAGTAGATCTACCACGAGATGGAGAGGCTAAACCCTAGAAGCTAGCCTATGGTAACATTGTTGTTCATCCTATGAACTAAAACCCTCCGGTTTATATAGGCCTTAGAAGAGGATTAGGGTTACACAAAATCGGTTACAATAGTAGGAGATATACATATCCGTATCGTAAGCTTGCCTTCGGCCAAGAGAAAGTCCCATCCGGACACGGGCGAAGTCTTCAATCTTGTATCTTCATAGTCCGAGTCCGCCGAAAATGATAGTTGGCTATCGGACACCCCATAATCTGGGACTCCTCGGTAGCCCCGAACCAGGCTTGATGGCGATGAGTCCGGTAGCGTGATTGTCTTCGGCATTGCAAAGCGGGTTCTTCTCCAAATCCTGTGTACCTGTTAAATAGCATCGGCTTCACTGTGAATCTGCGCAAATTCGGCTTCCGCCCAATAATGGCTGTCTTCCACGTGTTGAGCGAATGTGAAAAGTCGGTATTTTACATTTACCCCCTAGCTGCGCAAATGAGTTGTCTATAAAGAGCGAGGATCTAGATCCGAATCACACCATCCTTCCTTGCGAGCATTCATCAGGCTTGTCAGAGCGAAATCCATTCCATCATGGACGATCGGCGTGGCTCCTCCTCTCGCCCTCAGCCTTGACTGGAGATTGGGAGAGATGCTTAGATCCCGCATAGTGAGCTAGTGGCGCTCCAAACCAAGGTTTCTTCCCCAGCCTTCATGGTTCGATTCAGCCGGACCGCCACCTATAAGGGGAAAGCAAGCGAGAGAACATCCCGGCCCCTCAAAGGAGGCGGGTATGCCTTGTCTCTTATTTGATAAGAGGGCTGTTCCAATTCATCCGTTTCTCCGGGGCTCCACAGGTTCTGGCCTCAATTGCACAACCTGCATGCCTGCATTTTGCATATCACGGGTTCGTGGCGTTCTGGAGCTGTTTGGGCATCGAGCCTCATTTTGTCTTTGTGGAAGAAGTTGTTTTGTCTTGTGCCCCGTTCTCAAGAGAATTCGATATATCAAGTGGTAGAGCCAACTAACTTTGTCGCCGGGACGGATATCTATCCGGAACCTTGAACAAGCGTCGTGGCCTTGACATGGTTTCACATAGAAGATGTCCCCCTGCGGACCTGTTTGGGTCGGCCTCCTAAGTTTAATAACGCTCCTTTGAAGAAAGCGCCTAGTGGCGTCCACGGAGCCCTCGGAGAAGCAGCAGGTTATTTACGATGAGCTGGATAAGGTTGTTAGCTCATTCCGGACTAACCATGATGGAGTCATGGCCATATGCATTATCTGCGGTGCAATGGCTCGATTATAGAGGCCACACCATGTGGGATTTCAGCGGGGAGGATGATGCCACCATTGCGGCCTATAAGGGGCGGGATCGATCGCCGATCGATGAAGATCTTGTCCGCATTGTACAAGGGATAAGAGGAGAATTCCTCGCATCAATCCATGGCGGATTTTCTGAACAGTCCTCCAAGCTGGGTAGCGGACATTCATTTTGCCTATCCGATCATCTCCCATATTCAAGTATCTCATTTTGTGATTTTGGCGCGAGGAACTGCGGCGGTAATCAAGGATATAAACAGCCGCCTCCACAACCGAGGATCGGATCGGTTCTCGACCCGACCTCAAGAGGATCGGACATATCGGTGGAGCTGATCAGCGGGGTTTTCCATCAAGCGAGCATCGATAATGCCTTGGTAGCCATACGGCGATTACGAATACTTCCCACCTCGCGATGGCGAGACCGAAGTCCGATACTTTAAAAGACCCATCCATGCGTGTTTTCAATCACCGTATACTAATGGTGTTTCGGCCCTTAAGCGGAAGGCCGGCCACATGTGACCAACAAAAAGCGGACCCAGCGAGCTAAAAAAGTGCGGTCCGGATCGAAACTCCGGCGCAATGGTATAGCGACACCTTACTCCCAGCTTTATTCCGGGGCGTACTAATGCTCGTGCCTTTTGGAAGAATTCGCGGTATGTCCGAAGGTTGCCAATCAATCCTCCGCTTCGCCCGATCTCAAAGCCAGGTCTAGAAGCGAGGCGATCAGGCGTGCGTCGGATGTTCCTCCGAGAGGATGCCGACAGTTATCTGCCACCAATTCCGAGGTGGAGAGTGCTATGAATCCACAGTATTGGAAGCTCTTCGTGTGGCGTGTTTCTCCCAGGCATTGGATGCCTTTAATTGGGAGATCGCACCTCCGTGCCGCTCAAAATGGTCTAGCGAGCCCGCGGAGGCGATATGTAAAAGACATACGGGTGAGAAGATTTGACAATTATATATGCAGTAGCCCCGAGACTTGAAATAGTTAGAATAACTGATTTAAGGATCATTTGTTGTAGGATCTTCTTGAAAGAATACCCATGTCCCGGGGAGGAGGAGTGCAAAGCCCAACTTGAGGCCACACTAGCGCGTGAGGAAGCCAAAGGCCCCCTCGGTAATATATGCTTCAAAGATAAGTAATTTGTGAAGTGCGGCGTGTGTATAAGTCGACAATAATATTGCGGATGGCGGGATAGATCCGGACAAACAGCTCATGCGCCGATTAGGCAGCAGAATGTGCTTCGAGGTGAAAGGGAGAAAATAATCTCAAGATGCCAACACCCAGCTGGGTGAGGAACTAAAGGATGTTCGTGCCCTATCTGACTCAGATGGGAGAATCAGCAGCTTAAGTGGCATTTTAGTAAGTGCTTGAGCGAACTTTGAAAAGAGTTGACAAGGAAGTCGTCTAACAAAGTTATATGCGTAGGTATGCTCACAGGCCGTCCTGCGAGAGAGATGCCAGTTCTGGGTGACCTTCTTCCCGAGCTCTTCTGCTGCGAGCGAGTTCGGCGGTGATGAAAAGCGTCGCCGGGCATTGTGGTCATCATCTCCCTGCGAAGGCCTTGGAGAGCTTGCGGAGGCGGCAGGGGAGCGGCGCTTCGCTTATGGAAGATATCGGCCTGCCATCAAAGCGCCAGGGAGGCTGGGCCATGGTGAAGGCAGCGGTACATGAAGGCTGACCCAAACCACATGGCGAGGTCGGACTGCGGGGCCCGATGGGAAGGAGATCCTGTGAGCTTAGTGTGCGGCCAAGTAATTGGCATAAAGTATTCCAATGGTATAGCTAGACAGCTGTGGATGGCATTGAAGAGAACCGGTCAAGTTGATTATATGTAATTTAAAACTACATGTAAAATGCCTTCTAGCGGATTGTAGATAGTTTGTCATAACAGACCTTTTATTCAACCTCGGGACCCAATAGTGCAAAGTGTATCCAAATACCCTGCGGTTATATAAGAATCGGGGTATGCATGGAGACCGGTAGCGTAGGGGTCATTAGTGCTTTAGAGACAAGTGCGAACTAGTTATGTTATATTACATGGTTAGTAAAACATCTTCGGGAGAATAGTTAGTTAGGGGTTCCTTTCCACAGGAGGCATGCCCTAAAGTGCATGTGCGGACTGCTGGCGAAGAAAAAGCATCAGGGGCAGATGAATAATTAGTAGGAAATCATCTTTTAGTTCACCGACGAACATTCCCTTAAAACGCTAGCTTCGGCTTCACCGGTCTGAGTACACATCCGGCTGACCGTGATAACAATCGTAGAGGTGCTCCCTTACCGCCTAGCCGAACAATCGGAGAATGTAGGGGTAAGCACGGAGCGAACAACCCAGCGGCAAAACTTAAGTCATATCGATGCATATAATGGCGAATAAAAGGTACATGCGGGGTGACACATGTGTTGGGCATGAAGCCCATATAAATAAGCAAAAAGCCCCGAATATAATGAGCACGGATAGTGCATCAAGTGTGTCGCGAACAATGCGCGAACAAGCTTTCAAAGGTTGTAATAGGAAAAAAAAGAAAGGGGAGAAGGAGAGAAACAAAATGAAGCTAATATGTAAAATATAGATGGAGGAAGGAGGCGAACTCGAATCCAGCGCTAGGCGTAGAATCTTCGAGAGGCGGGCTGCGTTCCATGGGTTCGGCTCGAGTCGGTTATCGATGCATCTCGCGGGATTCGCTCCACGGTCAGGACTTGGTTGATGATAAAGGACCTTCCCATTTGGGCTTGAGTTTGTCCTTTTTCTTGTCGGTGACGTAGAACTAACTTCGCCAGCGTTGTAAGTTTTGGCCCGTACTTCTACGCTTTGGTATCTTGAGCTTGCTTTGTTGATAGAATCGGAGCGGGCTTTTGCCGCGTCCGCTCCTCCTCAAATCGTCAAACTGTCTGCCGATCAATCTCGGCTTCTCTTTCTTTGTACATGCGCCGCGAGGTGAGTCATGAATTATGTCACAGGCGAAGCGCCTCTGCGCATACCATAAAGAATGGTGTAAATCCGGTCGTGCAATTTGGAGTGGTCCAGGCCCCAGTGCAGTCGAGCTCCTCTACCGGTCGTGTTAGATTCCTTAAGGACTGCACTAATCAGGGTTTTATTCAGCTCATGATTAGACCATTTGCTCGCTCGACTTGACCGTTAGTTTGAGGTGATAGTGAAGCGTGGTCGAGTTTGATGGACATGTTTTTGCACGAGTTTAACCTCGTCGGACGTAAAGTTAGTGCCGTTCTCGATGATGATGCTATGGGGGACGCCGTAGCGATTGTCGACCCACGATATGAAGTCTATCACCGTCGATTCGGCCCTCTTGACGGAGCTTGGCCTCAATCCATTTGGTGAACTTATCCACCATGACGATGAGGTATCTTTGCTTGTGGTTCCTCCTTTAAGGAATCCAACCATGTCAACCCCCATACATGAAGGGCCAGGTTATGGGTATAGTTTTGAGGCGGTGGGTGGCATGTGGCTTTGATTAGCAAAGAGGCGGCAACCGCGCATCGTTGGACTAAGTCTGAGCATCTGCGGGCCGTTGGCCAATAAAATCTGTCTGAAGGCCTTGCCTACAAGGGCCGGGTTGCGGCCATGAGAAGCTACGCTTGAGAAGCTCACTCTAGAGCAAGAACATGAGTTTCTAAAAGCAATCAATGGCGATCTTGAAAGAAGAGTTCTTCATATCTTGCCAACGACTTCTCTCGTCTAATTTCTTGCCACCCATTAAAACTAAGCATGACAAGCATAAGAAAAGTTCTTTCTCTAGTAGTAACAATAACCATGCTAAATCCAATATTGTTGCTACGGTAGTTCTCTTGATTTCACTAACAATGTTTCAAGCCAAGTTACACTTGAGCAAGAAAATATTTTATTGAAAGGGATTATAGAAAGGTGTCTACAAGAGCCTTGCGGAAGCAAGAACTTTGAGAAATTGTTACTTAAGCAAGGAAGGCACGGAAGAATCAAGGAATTGGTTTTGAAAGCGAAAGTTCAGCGCCGAAGGTGTTGAATGGGAAGAAGGTCAATATCCTACTCCCAGTTTATTCCTCAAAGGAGAAGTATGATCCTACTTCTTCCAATGTGGAACAAGCTCAAGATGACCTTCCACCACAAGACCACAAGCTAAAAGGCAAGGACAAGCTTCAAGAGGAGATTGATGCATTTGTTGAAGCACCTCAAGCCATGGTCAAGTGGGTTCCCAAGGAAGCGTCAAGTTCTACTTCGTCAAGCTCAACTACAACCCCAAGGATTCCCATCAAGATGATGTGGATCGAAGAAGAAGAACTAGAAAGTTCTTGAGGGTGACTCTGCCAACATACTTCACTCACATTCATTTTGGCAAAAACTTGTGCAATCAACTTCCACATCTTGCACTAGTTCATGGAGTCACAAACCCTCTTGTTGGTAAGTCAAGGGACAAGGTAATCATTGCTTTCATGGACATCATCTATTGTGTACTTCAATCTATGTCCATGGATATCCTTGTTTGTTCCTTGTGGGACTAACCCATGTAGGTATTGAAAGTGCGAATCAAAGGATAGCTCAAACTCTTGATGATCTTCATCAACATTGAGCATCCACATCTTCAACATCTACATGAAGTCTTCTCGACAACCCAAGGTTAGTTTGACCCTTTAAAGGGGTTCTCACATCTAGGGAGCTTTGCTCTAAAAATTGAGCTAAAGCATCTTCAAATGATGTGAACACATCAATGCTTTATGTAAAGTGGTAACCCACTTGTGTAAGCGATGAGTATGACCTATGATCAAATGTTCTCATTTGGCTCCTAAGTCAATATACTCATATAAAGATGACCTAGTCATCGACAAATTGTGTGATAGTAGCTAGAGTTTTGATTGTGCATGTTTGACACATATTTCATTTGCTATCTTATTGTGTGAGCATGTTGGATGCATGATTTTATCCATTCAAGGACATCCATTTGTTGTTTTGGTCGTTTTGATTTTTCGACCAAATGGATGGACAAGAATGCCTAAATACCTCCTAGCTATCTATGCTTTCTTGTCTCAAATTCTATTCATGCTTACATCACAAATTTTGAACAAGTCATTTTCGGACCCTCAGGGTGAGGAGCACTTCAGAGCCACCGATCCGTCAGGGCTAACTTCCAAAACCTTCTAAGTGATTTCGGTCGGACCAACCCACCCAAACTCGGTCGAACCAAAAGCATTTGGACTGATCTAGGTTTTCACCTCGGTGAAACCGAGTTGTGATTTTAGGCGTGACGAAGTGCATAACGCCTGCGAGTTATCCATCTCGGTGCCACCGAGTTTTACAACTTCGATCCCACCAGGCAACAAAGGGGTATATATACTCAGGGGGCAGCGCATTGATTTCTCCTTCAAGCGCTTCGCCCCCCCCTTCTTTGCCGTCGCCTACGGTCTCCGGATCGTCTCCGTAATGCGTCGCTGTCGCCCTCGCCGCGAGTCTCCGTCGCCGTCAAGGACATCTTCTCCAGCGCCGTTGCCGTAGTGAAAACTCCACCAAGTTAGGGTGAGTTTGATCCCTCGTGCTCCATCTCCGACTCAATGCATGTTTGGTTTGCCTAGAATCTTGCCACGATTGAAATCTTCTGTACACAGTTAGTTCGTTTGGACTAGATTGAGTAAAAGTTTTAGGGTTAGGTTTCCGCGAACACATCTCGGTGAGACCGATTTTACATTTTCGGTATGACCGTTTTGGCCTATGGCCATTACTGCACCCTTCGGTCCAACGAGTTGTGCAAATCGGTGTGACGAAATGAGGATTCTGTGAAACCCTAGTGTTTTGGAAGGACGAAACCCACCGGTCCAACGAAAGTGGTGTAAGCTTCTGTTTGAACACTTGGATTCACGAATTTTAGACTTGAGTCGACCGAAATGTCTTCTGTGAAAACCTAATACTAGAATTTGAACTCACTTTTTGCAAAAACTTACGCATTTGTGATGACTCTTCTTCTGCCTATACCTTATCTATTCACGGGTTGTCAGCCATGTCGGATGCGGTGGCAGTCGGAGCAGTCGAGACACCCATTGCGAGATATTCGAGGCGGGCACTAGTCTGATCCTAGCAGCTCATCGGATGATGGTGAGAGGAGTACACCAAGTGGTTTACCTCCTGCAGCCACCAGAGCCAGAAAGAAGAGGAACTCAGATGATGAAGACTCAGATTTTGTTGTTGAAGAGGTCACCTCAAAGCCCAAGAGGAAGGTTGTTGCCAAAGAACCACAAGGTCAACAAACCAAGAAGGGCACCAGAAAAGTCAAGCAGTCAACTGTTGCCAAGAAGCTGAGTTTGGAAGAGGAAACTACAAGCAAAGTTAAGAAAACTTCCAAAAGAAAGAGGTTAGTGCATGATGATGCAGCGAGAAGAAGATGAGGATGAGGAAGCACCCCAGCCTCCTCCTCGAAGTCTAAGTTCATGGGTGATGCCATTAAGGTGGAGCCACTTCAAAGCCCAAGCCATCTGCTCCAGCTAAAGGCAGCTCGAAGCTTCTTGCCAAGCCCAAGAAGGCAGTCGAGAAATTTTCCAGCATCGAAAAGAACAAGGATGATGTGCCACGGTGTGTCAGATGATGAAGCACCAGTTTCTTTGAAACTTCGTCAAAACTGCCACTACAAAATGATGCTCATCCTCAAGTGAGGATATGAAGGCAAGGAAGGATAGAGGTCTCGGGCTATGGAGACAAGCGACCCATATGTCGTGAGGAGAAGGACTGATGTTGATCCCAGATTTCACACCGAGAGGCAGGACTTCTATGAGGCAGTCTTGATGGATAAGAAGCCCATAGTCGCGAGACACAAGATATGTTATTGGAAGTACATTGACAATGAAAACCTGAGATTTCTTTCCACATGTGCATGAAAGCTTCACTTGCTTGTGGTGTTGCAGACTTTGTGGGTCGAGAAGTTGACCAGTTGGAATGATGAGATGATTATGCAATTCTATGCCACGACTCACTTCTACCCGGATGGAAGGATTGTATGGATGGTGAAGGCCAAAAATTTCTTCAATTGTTGAAGAATGGGCAGAACTTCGAATGCTCGATTGCAAAGAAGATGATATAGATGTATATGGTATTCCAAAGAAGAATCATGAATCCATGAAGAACATGTACAAAGAGGTCCCAGCTAAGGATTTGGGAATCTGGAAGCTCGGCTCAGTTTACTATCTCCAGGCAGGTCTACCTACCACAAACACTATTTTGAGGCATACCTTGATGCCCAAGTCTAGAGATCATCGCATGATCAGAGGATACTCTATCAACATGCTGCATATACTTGATGAGAAAGCACCTTTCAAGGTGATGGACTTGATGGTTGAGACCATTAAGAGGACTGCGGTGACGAGAAAAGGTCGTGTGGATTTGCCCATGATTCAGATGCTTATCAATGCCAAGTTTGCACGGGCACATTCTTGTTGGATAGAAAACACTTACCATTGCTTTTGAGCATGAGGACAATGTTGTTGTGATGGATGAGGAGGATCCAACATCGGTTGAAGGTCAAGCCAAGATTGAAGCTGCCAAGAAAGCCAAAGTGACAAGGAAGCAGCAGGCAGCAGCTAAACCAAAAGAGTGTGGGAAGCAGCTTCTTGAAGCTACCCAAAGGATTGAACAACTGGCCAGCATTATGCAGTCGGGAGAGTCTAGAGAGGATTGTTGAAGATAAGATCCACGCTCTGGATGTGAAGGTATTTGAAGTGCAAATGCATCAACAAGCTTGGCGGACATTGAGGAAGCAAAGAGGAGAAGGAAGAGCTTATCGTGAGATGCGGGATGACTTAGTCCAGGATGCTTATCAACAGTACTCCGGTTCCATAGGACCCGATCAGCTGCTATTCGATGGTGACACGGGACTACTGACTTCAGCACCTCCACAGTTCCATCGGTTGCTCTGACTCCGGCTCGATGACCACTCCTCCGGCCTGAGACATCAGTGAAGTCTTCGCCGTATTCATCATATCAACTCCAACATCAACAGGAGCGGGAGCCGCGTGAGTCCCGGTGGCGCTTAGCTCTATGCGGTTTGAACTTTTGGTAACTTGTTGCCAAAGGGAGAAAGTGTATAGATCATAGGACTTCAAGAGAGAGAGAGTCTTTTGTCTTTGCGCTTTTGCTCTTTTCGTTCATTTGCGGTTTCTTTGAGATACTTTTGGTTTTGAGACATTACGTGTGTTTGATACTACGTTTGATTATGTCTTAATGAGTGCTTGGTGGTACTATGCTTTAATGTGTGCTTAATGCTTATCATATGCTATTCCTATCTTGTATGACCATTTACTCATGTCTTGGTGATTGGGTGCATGCTATTCATTCTTATCATTTTATGCGCTCCACCAAGATGTATGTGACATGGAAGAGTGACCCATGATCCTAATCGATTGTGCATTTGCATTCAAGCATAAATCTTAAATAATGCACAAATTTAGGGGAGCTCTTGCTTATCACATACTTCTCAAAGCAACGATATTATTCATTGATTATATCCTTTGTGAGCTTTGATCTATATGTTGTCATCAATTACCAAAAAGGGGGAGATTGAAAGTGCAACTAATCCCCGGGTGGTTTTGGTAATTAATAACAACATATATATCATTGAACTAATAGTTACTTGAGAATCATTTCAGAAAGTTCAGTGATATGGGTATGGCATGGACTGAAGAAGTGGACCCCTCAAAATGCTAAGGCATGGACTGAAGAAGTGGACCCCTCAAAATGCTAAGGCAAGCATTGGCAAAAGCTCAAGACTCCATTTTTGGTTTAGTGATCCAAGATCACATTGAGTCCATAGGAAAGCCAATACTATTAAAAGGGGATGAGGTTATGATGATGATCTGGTTGCTCAAAGTGCTTAGTGATACATCTCCTAAACTATCAGCAACTTTCACTGCCATATACACTCATAAGTAATCTCGGTCCCACCGATATTCCAAACTTCAGTCACACGAGATGAACCACCTCAGCCACAAAGCCAAACCCTAGAAACTCGGATTTTCCGATTCCAAACTCGGTCTCACGAAACTGAGTTATAAGCACATAACCTTACATCATCAAATCGGTGTCACCGAGATGATGAAATCAGTCTCACCGAGATTGGCAAGCTCTTGTCTTTACCGGATCGGACAAACCGAGATTGTATTTCGGTCCACCAAAAATCCCAACGTTCACATTATTTGAACTTTCGGTCTCACAGTGTCAACCGGTCCCACGAGATTGGTCAAATGTGTGTAGCAGTTGGATTTTGTGTGGAGGCTATAAATACCCCTCCACCCCTCTTCATTCGTGGAAGAGCCATCGAGAAAGAACTACCACTCCTACCTTACATTTACGAGAAGAGAACTACCTACCCTTGTGTTGAGATCAAGTTGCTCCACTCCCACCATATGAAGCTTGATCTCTAGCCTTCCCAAGTTGCTTGCTTTCCACTCAATCCTTTCTTCCACAGCCAAATCGGTGAGGAGAGTTGAGTGTTGGGGAGATTATCATTTGAAGCACAAGAGCAAGGAGTTCATCATCATCAACACCATCTATTACCTTTTGGAGGTGGTGCCTCCTAGATTGGTTAGGTGTCGCTTGGGAGCCTCCGTCGAGATGTGGAGTTGAACCAAGAAGTTTGTAAGGGCAGGAGATCTCCTACTTCGTGAAGATCTACCCAGTAAGGCTAGCCCTCCGTGGGCGTGAGCCATGATGGCATAGACAAGGTTGCTTCTTCGTGGACCCTTCGTGGGTGGAGCCCTCCGTGGACTCTCGCAGCCGTTACCCTCCGTGGGTTGAAGTCTCCATCAGCGTGGAAATGCGATAGCACCACCTATCGGAACCACGAGAAAAATCTCCAGCGTCTCCAAAATTGTGTTTGCTCTTCTCCACCTCTCTTTACTACATGTGCAATTTAGTTTCGCTGCCTATACTCTAGAATTGCATGTGTAGGGTGATGTGACTTGATCAAAATTGTGAATCTGCAAAAACTGTTCTTTGTCAAAAGGCATAATCTTTTATATTGTCAAGTAGTCTAATCACCCCCCTCTAGACATACTTTCGATCCTACACCTGCACCTCGTGCACGCCCTCATGAGGAGTTTTGAAGCTCGCCCGGTAGCGTGAGGTAGTCACGTGTTGATTCTTTAGGGCCTTGCATGCACAAGGAGGCTGGCCCGGCTTGGGAGGTCGCATGCGTGCTTGTGAAGTTGCGGATGAAGGCTTGGTGAAATCGACCCAGCTAATGATCTTTGCGGGGCTTGAGCTGTTCAGCCATGTCCGGGCCGTGCCACAGGCATGAGAGAGCGTACTTCCACGGCAATTAAGCTTGTTGCGTTTGCTATGTTGTGGCGGTGGAGTAGTCTATCAGCGATCTTCCGGCTTCACGGGCGGTGTACTTAGGTGTGTCTCGGGGGCGTGAACCCTTTGGGGAAGGGCTCGTCTCGATCACGAGGGCTGAAGCAAAGCGGACCCAGCTTCGTCTTCTTCTTCAGCGCCGAGGATCGGTGGAGTCGGTCGATCCGATGGCGGCGTCATTCTCTTGACTCCTCTCGGCCAAAGCGACCTCCGAAGTCGGGTGCTCAACGGCGGCGAAACTTCGCCGTTCTCTTCTGGCGGGGAGGCGGATAGTCTTCCGCCGCTCTCTGCTCTTAGGCGGCCGTCTTGAGTGCGCTTCGATGGTGATATGAGTCCGGCGTGACTTCTGGCGGCTCCTTCTCTTTCCTTCGCGGACTCCGCCCGATCGGCGTCCGGGAAGTCGCGCCTTGATCTCGGCGGGGAAGCAAGTCGTCGTTAAACTGCTGCTGCGCTATCTCTATACCGCCCGGCCGTGTTCTGCACTGCAACCGTGTCAAAGGCTGCCGGACCGCTCCGTCATCACGGCGCTCGCCGCCCTCGAAGTTCTTCACTCGTCGATCGCCGCTTAAGCGGCGCGGATATTCTCTTTGGGGTGGCGTACAGGCGTTTGCCCCGGCAAGTCGGCGATAGCTGCGCCGCGCTGCGGACCGCACCAGAGCGGCTCGGCCCGGTCGGGCCGGCGAGCCGCCTCGGTGCGATCCATCTCGCTGGTATGCCTCGACAAGCGCCTCATGCTTGCCAGCTTCTTGGCGCCTTGATGATCTGGCGGCGCGTCTCTAGCGTCTCGGCGTCGCGTCCTCTGGAATGGGCGCGGTTAGGTCTTCGAGGGCGGCGGCAGCCGGTCACAGGCTTCTTCGCCGGAGTGCTCGCCGTGGCTGATGGCGAGCACCTCCGTGGCGGCGCTTCCGCCGCTCTCCTCATCTGAGCGGCTCGTCGTGACCACCACGTTGGTGGGGAAGATGTCAAGCGACACGGCGTCGAAGTCGACCAGCATCGGGTCGGTGGAGCCAGCGGACTCCAAATCTCGGCAGCCTCGCGGCGGCGTGGAGTTGGTCAGGAGACCAGCGAAGGCTCTCGGGGCCACTCGTGCCGTGTCGGATCACGGGATCTTGGAGGCGCACCTCGCCCGATAAGCTCGGCGAGCTGCTTTCAGGTAGCATGGGCCTCGGCGCCGCGCATGGCGTAGCCGTTCTGAACTCCGTCAGGCGGCTGCTGGCTGCACTCGCCGAGGAGGAAGAGGTTCCCGTCGAGCAGATCTCCGGACGAGGTGCACCTCGCCCCAGTGGGCGCCAAATGTCGAGGTTGGGTGCGACATATGCCAAGGATGGCTTATCATGGTGGGGCGAGTAGAAGCGTCGCGGTACAGAAGCAGGATAAAGCGCGGAGACATGCGCGCGGTGAATCTTACCCGACCGGGGCTCTCCGGGAGATAACACCCCTCTGCTGCTCTGCGGGGTCTCCGCATGGTCACTATAGCAAGATGGCTACAATGGTGCTCCTAGAGTACATGTCGGGAGGGAGAGAGGCGAGGCTAGTTCTCTCCTCCACTGGGCTGTGTCTATCTCTATCAAGGTCCGAACCCTTTGCATGGGTGCCGGGGGGTTTATATAGGCCTACCCGAAGTACAATGTAATCCGCTGGCGTGGGTCCTGCCGTCGATCTCTCAAGTCGCCGTCCTTCCTTCCGGCCACGGGGCCGCCATTGGTGGGTCCAGCAGACGAGCAGTTTCTTGTCTGGCGCTCCTAATGATCTGAGCTTAGTCATCGGTGTCATTGGCAGCGATACCGCCGTCTATCGAGCGATCGCATCGCCCTCCCCATCAATCTGGTTTATGGCTTGTGGGGCCTGGAGGCGGCCGACTGCAGGGAGGCCGACTCCCTGAGGCCGTCTTGGCGCTCGGCGCCGATTCTCCCAGCGGCAGGTGGCCCGCGATCTTCGGACGTCAGGCGGCGTCGTGGACACGAGTGCATCGCGCCTTTGTGGTGAGTCGGCGAGCATAGCAGCGATGCTGCGCCTCGCGGAGATCTTCGGCGATCGACTCACTTTGTAGCCATGCCGGTCCCTCGTAGGCAGGGAGGGACGGCCACGTCGTGACCGTACCCCGCATCGGGCTTCGTGGAGTGTCATGGGCCGACTCCCGTAGTCGGCGCTCATGGAGGTCGCCATCTTGGAGTCGGCTCGTCATGAAGTCGTCATCCGGGACTCGGCTCCCCCGGAGATCGCCAGCTGAGACTCGGCTTCTCGGAAGGTCGCCAGCTGGACTCAGCCTCTCTGGAGGTCGCCAGCTGGGACTCGGCTGGAGGGGCGTGGCCTGCCCCGATGTCTTGAAAGATCCTGGGACCCGGGTCAGCATACCCGTGGCCCATTACTCCAACACATAGGGAGGAAACTTGACACTATTGCAATTCCTACAAGCATATATTCCTCTCTCATAATAATTTTCAGTAGCATCATGAATGAATTCAACAATATAACCAGCACCTAAAGCATTCATTTCATGATCCACAAGCATAGAAAATTTACTACTCTCCACATAAGCAAAATTCTTCTCATGAATAGTAGTGGGAGCAAACTCAACAAAATAATTATCATGTGAGGCATAATCCAATTGAAAACTAAAATCATGATGACAGGTTTCATGGTTATTATTCCTAATAGCATACAAGTCATCACAATAATCATCATAGATAGCTACTTTGTTCTCATAATCAATTGGAACCTCTTCCAAAATAGTGGAATCATCACTAAATAAAGTTGACACTCTTCCAAATCCACTTTCATAAATATTATAAGATTCAACATCCTCCAAAATAGTGGGATCACTACTTCCTAAAGTTGACACTCTTCCAAACCCACTTTCATAAATATAATCATCATAAATAGGAGGCATGCTTTCATCATAATAAATACTCTCATCAAAACTTGGGGGACTAAACATATCATCTTTATCAAACATAGCATCCCCAAACTTGTGGATTTGCATATCATTAGCATCATGGATATTCAAGGAATTCATACTAACAACATCGCAATCATGCTCATCATACAAAGATCTAGTACCAAACATTCTAATGCATTCTTCTTCTAGCACTTGAGCACAATTTTCCTTTCCATCATTCTCACGAAATATATTAAAAAGATGAAGCGTATGAGACAAACTCAATTCCATTTTTTTGTAGTTTTCTTTTATAGACTAAACTAGTGATAAAACAAGAAACAAAAAGATTCGATTGCAAGATCTAAAGATATACCTTCAAGCACTCACCTCCCCGGCAACGGCGCCAGAAAAGAGCTTAGTTGACGGGGTGTGAGTGAGTGCCACTTACCTAGCCTCCCCGGCAACGGCGCCAGAAAAGAGCTTGATGTCTACTACACAACCTTCTTCTTGTAGACGTTGTTGGTCCTGCAAGTACACAGGTTTGTAGGACAGTAGCAAATTTCCCTCAAGTGGATGACCTAAGGTTTATCAATCCGTGGTAGGCGTAGGATGAAGATGGTCTCTCTCAAACAACCCTGCAACCAAATAACAAAGAGTCTCTTGTGTCCCCAACACACCCAATACAATGGTAAATTGTATAGGTGCACTAGTTCGGCGAAGAGATGGTGATACAAGTGCAATATGGATGGTAGATATAGATTTTTGTAATCTGAAAATATAAAAACAGCAAGGTAACTAATGATAAAAGTGAGCGTAAACGGTATTGCAATGGTAGGAAACATGGCCTAGGGTTCATACTTTCACTAGTGCAGGTTCTCTCAACAATAATAACATAGATAGATCATATAACAAGCCCTCGACATGCAACAAAGAGTCACTCCAAAGCCACTAATAGCGGAGAACAAACATAGAGATTATGGTAGGATGCGAAACCACCTCAAAGTTATTCTTTCGGATCAATCTATTCAAGAGTTAGTACTAGAATAACACCTTAAGACACAAATCAACCAAAACCCTAATGTCACCTAGATGCTCCATTGTCACCTCAAGTATCCGTGGGCATGATTATATGATATGCATCACACAATCTCAGATTCATCCAACGAACACAAAGTACTTCAAAGAGTGCCCCAAAGTTTCTCTTTGGAGAGTCAAGAAAACATGTGCCAACCCCTATGCATAGGTTCATGGGCGGAACCATAAGTTGGTCACCAAAACATACATCAAGTGTACGTGAAATCCCATTGTCACCACAGATAAACACGGCAAGACATACATCAACTGTTCTCAAAGTAAAGACTCAATCGATAAGATAACTTCAAGAGAAACCCAATTCATCACAAGAGAGTAGAGGGAGAAACATCATAAGATCCAACTATAATAACAAAGCTCGCGATACATCAAGATCGTGCCATAGAGAACGAGAGAGAGAGATCAAACACATAGCTCTTGGTACATACCCTCAGCCCCAAGGGTGAACTACTCCCTTCTCGTCATGGAGGCGCGGGATGATGAAGATGGCCACGGTGATGGGTTCCCCCTCTGGCGAGTGCGAGCGGGCTCGAGAGGTTTTGGTGGCTCTGAGGCTTGCGGCGTGAGAACTCCCGATCTATCCGATATTTGATGTTTTTAGGATGCGTGAAGCTTATATAGCGAAAGAAGTCGATCGGGAGGTGCTTGAGGGCCCACGAGGCGGTAGCGCCCTCCTATCTCGTGGCTGCCTCGAGATCTTCGGCGTGAACTCCAAGTCTCGGGATCATATTCTTCCAAAAATCAGCTGCCGAAGGTTTCATTCCGTTTGGACCTTTGTTTGATATTCCTTTTCCTCGAAATCTTTGAAGCAGGCAATAAAACGACAATATGGGCTGGGCCTCCGGTTAATAGGTTAGTCCCAAAAGTAATATAAAAGTGTATAATAAAGCCTGTAATCATTCAAAACAGATAATAAAATAGCATGAATGCTTCATAAATTATAGATACATTGGAGACGTATCAAGGCGGCAGGCGGAGGAGCGCGCGGGAACCACTTCTCCCCTCAAGCTCCAATAGCATGTGAAATAAAATCCCTTATAAGGAGGTCCAACCACTCTCCAACTAGCAAGGTGGGACTAAACTTCCCACTACATCTATTGTCATATAACCCACATGGGCCCTTAAAGATTTTTTGAAATTGTTAGATGGGCCCAAGGCCCACCTCATATTTCAACACCTTACTCACCTTTATGATGATATTGTTGTGGAGAGCTATAATATGTGTGTTCTTAGTTGTGTATGAGTCGCCCCGTTCCCAAGTCATGGCTATCCCCTATTTATACTGCACCCAGCCCCCTCGTCTCTCAATGGTGGACCACCATATGTCCAGCTTCCGGCCCGTTGGACAAAGAGGCGTGACTTTGACCATCCGCTGGCAGCTACTGGAGACAACAATGTAGCGACCCGCCGGGTGGGTGAATCTCTTAAAACAACTGTGGATGACCCTCGGCGCCTTGCTACCTTACTATCCTAAAAGTCAAAATGTGTCATCATCACATCCTGTCTTGGTTGCTCGTGCCATCCACTGTAGCGGCATGGCCCGTGTTAAATGCTTCTGACACACCACATGTCTCCTTGCTCTCTCGGAGCCATAAGGCGAAAAGAACTTACGGTCTAGTCCTTAGAAGCTCCTCCGAGTGCCCATGACTATACTTTTGATGGTGATGGAGCATTGGGAAGCCGACCTTATTGCGAGGACACCACCGTCAAGGCCTTGGTCCATCGGCCTTGGATACCCGCTTACCTTTGGGCCAACAATGAGATGCAGCGGTGAAAGGATCGATATGTTTGACTAGAGGTTGAATAAGCGACTACCAATTTTAGATTTTCTTAACAAATTAGGGTTAGCAATAAATAGGTTGTCTAGATATGCAACTAGGTGAACAACCTATATGATGCTAGCAAGCACGACACCACAAGCAAGCAAGATAAACAACACAAGTAAAGATAGCACAAAGTAAAGGTAAGAGATAACCACAAGTGGAGACGAGAATGTGTTTTCGAAGTTCCTTCCCTTTGAGAGGAAGTACATCTCCGTTGGAGCGGTGTGGAGGCACAATGCTCCCGAAGAAGCCACTAGGGCCACCCTATTCTCGTCACGGCCTCACACAATGCGAGATATCGCGATTCCACTAGTGGTGCTCTTAAAGGCAGCAATCGGACCTTTACAAACAAGGCTGGGCTCTCTCCACAATTGAATTGGAGGCTCCCAACAACACCACGAACTTTCACCACAATGGAATGTGGCTTCGAGGTGACCTCAACCGTCGAAGGTGCTCAAACACCCAAGAGTAATAAGATATGTTTTTAGTTGAACCTCAGCCTTATGTAGCACTAGCACCCACTAGAGTGACTAAAACGACCAAAGTGAGTCGCCCTGCGTGTGCCTTGAGCACGCCTTGCTGCTGACGTTCTTGCTGCGCCCATAGACCAAGCGAGGGTTAGTGACAAAATAAGCGACATGAACATTTAAGAAATAATTATAGCAAAGTATCTAATTTTCTAAAACATTTAAGTAAAACCCTGAATAGTTTTTGACTAGTGCACTTTTTTTTAAATGTGAGCAATTAAATTTTGAATAAAATATTAATATCAGATCATTTTTAACTTGTCAACAAATTTAAAAATTGGGAATGTTATTTTGAAATTCCAGAATATTTTTTGAATATGTTATTTTTCTAAAAAATAAAAAATCAAACAATTTTAATAACACTGATTTTTCTAAATGTAAACATTTTTCAAAAGCATACACAAAATTTGAAAACGGAAACATTATTTGAATTTATGAACAAATTTTGAAAAGAGAACATTTCTGAATTTATTGAACATTTTTATTAAAAAGAAAAATAAGCTTGAAAAATGGAAAAAAGAAAATAAAATAGAAATTAAAAAATGGAAAATCTAAAAAGGAAAAAAATACGTTTCAAGAATCTTCTAGAAGGTCCCCAAGACCCCAACACACTGGTCAGGAGCAGGATTCACCGCTCGCTCGCCGGCCCAGTTCAGTGCTTGCGTGCTTCGGCTCTATGCGGAAGGTAGACAAAAAGGCAGTGAGGGTCGTATAGGAAACATGGTGTGAACGCAGCCCATTGCATCTTTATCTTTGTCCTTTTTCCACTTGGTTTGGGAAGGTTGTAGAACCGTCCTTGGACTGGTTTTAGTGTTTGTTTTTGCCGGTTTTACTAGTTTCCCTCTTTTCATTCTTTTTTATTCTTTTCCCCCTTTTAAGAAATATGGGAATACTTTTTGAAACCCCAGACAACTATTTAAATTCTGATTTTTTTTAACATCGTAAATTTTTATAATTACATGAATATTTTCATAGTTTTTTTATATTTTTAAATTCATGAAATTTCTGAAATTTTGGTACTTTTTTCAAATTATGTTTTTAAATTATTGAACATCCTTAAAAAATATAGTAGTTGTTTTTAGACGGGTTTGAGAAAAATAATAACCACTTTAGCCTGATGTTTTTTTAGTTGAACCTCAGCCTTATGTAGAAGTAGCACCCACGAAACTGACTAAAACAAGCAAAGTGAGTCCGCCCACCACGTGCGACACTGATCAACGCATTTTTGTAATTCTGAATTTTATAAAAAACCGCAAACATTTTTGAAAAAACACACACAAATTTTGAAAACAGAAACATTATTTGAATTTATGAACAAATTTTGAAACGAGAAAGTTTATGAAATTCTTGAACATTTTTATTAAAAAGAAAAATAAACTTGAAAATGGAAAAAAGAAAAGAAAAATAGAAATAGAAAAATGGAAAAGCTAAAAACGGTAAAAAAAAACGTTTCAAGAACCTTCAAAAGGTCCCAACACTGCTGGTCAGGAGCGGGATTCACCGCTCGCCCGCCAGCCCAGTTGAGGTGCTCGTCGTGCTCGCGCGCTTCGGCTCTATGCGGACGGTCTACAAAACAAAGCTTTGAGCGTCGTATAGGAAACACGGTGTGAACGAAGCCCACGCGTGAATGCGTGATTGAGAGCTAATCCAACGGCCGAAATCGCACAAAACTTTGCGGCGGCTGCCTGACCCGAGTCCGCCGCCGCAAGCGTTCTCCGGCATCCGGCACTTCGTCTTCCCCCAGCCCTACACTACACGCAAGACCTTGGTGCCAAGTGCGAGCCCCGTCGATCAACTCACGTGGGGGTTTCTCACTCCCACAGTTCTATTTGTTTTCTCTCTAATTATCTCATACTCAGGAGTCAGGACAGGTTTGTTTGGCAGATCGGCGGCCATGTTCCGCCGGCGTTTCGTGAATCTGCTGGTGCAGAACTCGGCCGACGGCGTCTACTCGCTGCGCCGCATCGACGCGGCCAAGCATCTTTTCTATCCGTCAATGGAAGAAGCAGAAGAGTCAGCAAACGACGAGAAGAAGAGGAAGAAGAAATACAAGACCTTGCGGCGGCTGCCTGACCCGATCGCGAGCTACGACCCGTCCCACATCGGCGTCTTGTCCCCTGGCCTGGAATGGTTCGAGCTCTTCACGTCCCGCAGCGGCGCCGGCGAGGGTCGGATCGTCCACTCCAACAAGGGTGGCAACACCGCCATGTTCGACGCCGACAAGTCCCTCTACCTCACGCTACCCGAGCTCTCCCAGGCCAAAGGCACGAGCCCCGCGAGCTTCTCCGTCGCCCACCCAGGCAGCGACCAGGACAGCCTCTACGTCATGCAGAGGTACCCTGGCCAATCTGTCGCCCCGGCTCGGTCCTCGCCCGACCACGGCGGCGAGTGCCCCCGCTCCTGCTTCGAGGTTCTCGAGTACAGGGCCCTGTCCAACGATGTCACCGACCCTAGAAAGGGCTGGGACTGGCGGCTTCTTCCTCCTCCTCCATACGTCAGCCGACCTGGATACCGGCCCTCCATGATCACCTCCCACACCACCATCAAGGACGCCCATGGCTGCACCACCATCTGCATATCGTCCGACAAGATCGGCACCTACTGCTTCGACACGTGGGGCTTCGATTCTACCCACCATCTTGGGTGGAAGCACCTGGACGTGTGGAGGCAGGTCGGGGAGTGGGAGCTGCCCCTCTATGGGAGAGCCGAGCATGTCCCCGAGCTTGGCGTATGGCTGGGCTTCACGGCCGGCGGAAAACCCCACCACCTATGCGCCGTGGACCTCTCCGCCATGGATGGCCAAGCTGCACCCACATGGCAGCATGTCTGGGACAATGCCACCCTGCCTGACGAGAAGAATTGGTATCCTCTGCTTTTCAGGCTCATCAACATGGGTGACAACAGGTTTTGCGTGGCCAAGCTCTTCGCTGATGATGAAATGGGTAGGCAGTTTGCCGTGCTTACCGGAGTAGAGATGGAGCGTGGCCGCGACGGCCACAGCCTCAGGATGGTCCAGCACAAGCGCGCTCGTTTCGTGTTCGACAATGCCATCACTGTCAATTGTGTGCTCTGAATAATCTTGCATGGATTACATCTCCATTACTCTTGCGTCCCGGTATATTCCCTCTGTAAATAAACATAACTATATAAGACGTTTTATAAGTCACTAAATATTTGTTTACCGTACAGATGGAGTAGTATTTTCTTTGATTGGCGAGCTGCTTGCATCTGAAATCACAAATCTCAACTTTCGACTTCTCCAGCACACAAACATGAATGAATAATTACCTTTTGCATACCATGGCCTTTTATTTTTCTCCTTGCGTAAAAGATTTGAAGTAGTTCTTTAAAGAATCCGGCCTCCCAACTCTCGAAACCCCCACTCAATACCACCGGAGTGCCGCCAAGCTGTTCGCCGCACCACCTCCAACTCCACTATTGCCGTGAGATCGCCGACATGTTTTCGACGAGCCTGGCCACCCATTCGACCAGCCGCCGCCACCGTTGCACTCCACGACGACCGGCACATCTCCTGGAAATCATCCGCACACCCAACGACCACGGGGCGTCGAATACATCGAGACCTGAGACTCGCTGCCCGTCTCCCGTCGGTGCTGGCGCCGCCCCCGTTTGTGGGTGTTGTTGGGATTTAGCACATAAATGCACTTGTGGTTAACTGAAAACTGCAGCGGAAACAAGTAGTCTCAGCACCACATCATGTACTAACTCAAAGGATCGTTGCTTAGCACGGTAGGAAACATATGCAGCAGCATATATGGAGGCAGAAAATGTTAAGCAACATTGTTAAGCAACATGCAAGACACTCCTCAGCCTAGTGTCTTGAGGTAGGAATAAGTTCTGAACAGCACCAAGCATCAACAAAGAGACACCAGATTTTTACGTGAAAACTGTTGGGGATCGTTGCAGAAACTAAAAATTTCTACACATCACCAAGATCAATCTATGGAGTAACTAGCAACAAAAAGAGAGTGCATCTTCATACCCTTGAACATCGTGAGGCAGGCGTTGCAAACGTGGATGAAGGAGTCGTGCTCAGCGATTCAGATCGCGGTGGACTCGATCTAAGCGCGAACAACGACACCTCCGCGTTCAACACGCGTGCAGCCGGTGGCGTCTCCGCACCTTGATCCAGCAAGGAGGAGGGAGAGGTTGAGGAAGAGGGCTCCGGCAGCACCTGACGGCATGGTGGTGATGGAGTGGCAGTTCTCGGCGAGGGGCCGCCAAGCTCTTGCGGAGGAGAGGTATTGGGGAGGGGAAGGGCTGCGCCTTGGATGTGGTGGTGCAGCCCTTCCCTCGCCCCTCTATTTATAGGGAGAAGGGGGAGGGCGGCCCCTCTAGATGAGATCTAGAGGCGGCCAAGGGAGGGCTTGCCCCCAATGAAAAACCTATACACAAAATCTTAGCAGCAGCAGCTCAAAAAGGCGCTGCTGCTAATTAGTAAGTGGCGTGTGCGGAAACTTCGCTGCTGATAAGTTTTTAGCGATGGCGCGCTCGGCGTAAACCGCGCTGCTACAAATGTCGACCGGCGGTGTTCACCTAACTCCATTTAGCGATGGCGGTGGCGCGAACCGCACTCTTGCTATGGATGTAGTAATGTGGCGCTTTTCACGAGATCGCGGCTGCTAAATTTTAAATTGCCACACTTTTTTGTCCCTGTTAGCAGTAGCGCCGTAGCCCAAAGCGTGCTGCTGCTAATTCCTTAGCAGCAGCGCGTTTTAGCTTCCGCACTACTGCTAACCCGCACCAATCCACCACCTTTTCCCCACCGTCCCTCCCTCCCCTCCTCTCTTTCCCTTCCCCTACCTCCCCTCCCCTCCTCTCTTCCCTTCCCTACCCCCCCACATGCTCCCTCTCCTCTTCTTCTTCCTCAATACTTCTCCCCCATTACTCTCTCTCTCTTCTATCCACCTTTCTCTCTCTTCATTACTCCTACCTAACTACACCACCTCCATTAATGCATCTCCTTTCTCTTTTTCCTTCCCCCTCCACTAGTTGAAGTTGTCTCCTCCCAAATTAGGTAGCTAGGTAGATGTAGGATTTAGTTAAGTGACCTATTTGCCCCTAACTAGATCTATCTTTGTCAAGAAGAGCTTTGTGCACTTTTGATCTCTCTGACATCATCTCCACCGTGTGCTCGATCTCGTCGAGATAGAGTGATGAAAATTCATGCTTTTGCAAAATGGAAATATGTTTATGTGTGTGTGATATGTTTGTGGAAATTGTGTGTGTGTGGCATGAGTTGGCCTAAATTGTGCTTTTGAGCTGCCTATGTTTTGCAGAAATGTCGGTTTATTTCTGTTTGTGAATTCGGGCAAACTCTAGATCCATATATGTCCTATTTTTAGGGAAGGTCATGCCAAATTTTTTATGACTTTGATGCATGCATGCATTTTTATAATCAATTTGTTTATTATTACCGTGCGAGTTGGCGATGGTCGATTGGAGCGATGGTGGACAGGTGGTTGCGATCGTGATGCGGGACATGAAAGAAAATAACCGAATAGAGGTTTTATATACGTGTCAAAAATGCAAAGGAATAGTTTGGCTCGACCCCCATGGCGATGGTCATGTCGAGCGCACCTACTCATGACTGGTTTCATGGATGGCTATACTCGGTGGATAATTGAAGATGAGGATGGCGATGTTGAGGATGCCGGCCAGGCGAGGCAATGATGACACGGGGCAAGGCGAAGAGATGATCGATAATGGCGGGGGAAGAGGCGGGACATGGCGGCGGAGAAGGGGCGGACATGGCGGAGGAGAAGAAGTCGGACATGGCGGCGGAGAGAGCGACATGGACTCCACGCAGCGAGTTAAATCGGTACTAAGTTCAATTGTGCGGGACCCTCAAGTTCAAGCATTGCCATGAGGAGGCAATCTTGAGAGAGCTGCTTCTAGAGAGGAGGCTAAGCTGGAGCAAGCTGGTGGTGAACTCGAACACTCCATTGTATGATGGTTGCAATCTGAGGTGACCGGTTGAGTTTCACGCTCCAACTCCACGAAGACAAAGGCTAAAAACAAAATGGACCGACACTAGCCTCGATGAGCATCTCAAGTACCTAAAGGATGTTCTTCCCGCGGGTAATCTATGTCCTACTAGTGTTGATGAGGCCAAGAAGATCGTGTGCCCTCTTGATCGCCACCGTTAGATACCATGCATGCATCAGCGATTGCATAATTTATCGGAAGAACCAGCGGAAAAAACAAGTTGTCCGGTGTGCAATGCTTCTCGATACAAGAAGGCCGGAAGAAATGTCCCCGAAAGTTGTATGGTACTTATCGATCACTCCCGTCTCGGAGGTATTTTGTAGATCCCAAGGAAGCTAAGCTAATCTTGTTGGCACGGAGAGGAAGAAGCCCGGCGATGGAGATGATCGAAGCTGAGACACGTGAAGGATGGAAGCGGTGGAAGCGTTGAACAACTTCTATCGGTATTTTGAATGTGATGCAAGGAACATCATGCTCGTAGCGTGTACCGATGGCATGAATCCGTTTGGCAACGAACACCAACCATAGCACATGGCCCGTGTTTGTATGGATGTATAATCTCCCCTGGTTGTGCATGAAATCGAAGTACATTCACATGAGCATGCTTATTCAAGGGCGAAACAACCCGGAAATAATATTAATTTGTATCTGGGGCTACTTCAAGAGGAGTTAGACACGTTATGGAAAACACCGGCCAAGACATGGGATGCCGGCAAAAGGTGAGTGAGGAGTCTGGACTAGGGGTGTCGGACAGCGGACTATCAATATCCGCGGACTCCCGGACTACAAAGATAGAAGATTGAAGACTCGGCTCGTGTCAGGAAGGTACTTTCCTTGGCGTGGAAGGCAAGCTTGGCAATCTGGATATGTAGATCTCCTACCCTTGTAACCGACTACTGTGTAACCCTAGCCTCTCCGTGTCTATATAAACCGGAGGGCCTTAGTCCATAGGACGAACATTACATCTCAACAATCATACCATAGGCTAGCTTCTAGGGTTTAGCCTCCTTGATCTCGTGGTAGATCTACTCTTGTACTACCCATATCATCAATATTAATCAAGCGGGATGTAGGGTTTTACCTCCATCGAGAGGGCCGAACACAGGTAAAAACATTGTGTCCCTCGTCTCTTGTTACCATCCGCCTAGGCGCTTGATTCGGGATCCCCTACCGAGATCCGCGGTTTGACACGATATTGGTGCTTTCATTGAGAGTTCCTCGTGTGCCGTCGCTGATAGGCGGATGCCTTTACCCGTCTTCAAAGGCGGTGTTTTTCGCCGGAGGGCCTTGGCGCCGGTCGGACTACCGGCTTGGCGGTTTCTTATGACCGCTTTGCCCGGCCGCTTCGGCAATAACTTCTCAAGTCGCCGGAAGCAATCTTGGCGCCAGCCCTAAAGCTGCCGAGCAGTTAGATCAATTGAGCTCTCGTGCATTAGCGAGCTCTTGGATCGCATCGCCGCTCCCCAGGAGTCGCTATGGACTACAATCGGACCGGGCTTAAAACCGATCGAGAGAGATTAACTCTCCCGGGCTACCCTGCGTCGAAGTGGTAGAGGAACAACTTCGGCAATTCTTTGCGATGTTGAAAACAATCCTTGTCGGTTCCCGAACCCTACATGCGGATTCCGCGGAGGGCGGACTTTGATCGAGCATTGAACCTAAAATCATGCGTCGCTCCGGACTCATTGGACTGTCTCCGGCAAATCAAGCTCCAATTTGAGCTCCTCGGCCTATGAGCCCAAAGATGGGCGGGGATCCGGATTTTATTCCACCCACCGCCCGGACATATCGACCTATCTCTAATTCGGCAAGAGCCTTGAAGCAGTACATCATTCTTGGGCGATTCCTCCTGGTTATGGGCGGGATAAAGGACTGCCGAGAGGAAAGCATAATCTCAATCTTACGCAATAAGCTGCGGGGACAAGGGAATTCTGAGCGCCATTGATCGTCGCAACATTCGCACTTCACCGATCTGGCGTCCATAATCGAAAGTACTATGCGATGGAAGTTTCGGAAAATTGAAAATCAACTTTGGGATAATCAGCCCCAAACCCGAGTCCAGCGGTAAAAGGCGCCTTACAATCGAGCCCCGGATGCAAAAGCGAAAAAACAAAAACCCAGCAAAGGAAGCGGAACCGTCTTGGAGGGATGGCTCAACGGACCTGTAAACTTCATAGTCACGAGAGGAGCTGTCCCAACACATAGCCTTGAGCATGTTGGATATTACGGCGGTGGCCAAAAGTGGCGA
Source organism: Aegilops speltoides (assembly GCA_021437245.1). Classification (NCBI taxonomy): domain Eukaryota; kingdom Viridiplantae; phylum Streptophyta; class Magnoliopsida; order Poales; family Poaceae; genus Aegilops; species Aegilops speltoides. The sequence goes on from JAHHZJ010000924.1 coordinate 58,355, forward strand.
AGAGCTTCTAGCTCAGAAACCACTCCAACAATGCCGGCCACGGTATCATCGATCTTGAGACTTTCGCATCAAATAATATGCAGCGAACAATCATGAACTTCGCGAAGTATACCAAGTAGCAACAGCAAATCCATGGGTGACACAGCTATTACCTTCAACGCCCGGTGACGAGCCACATCTCGAACTACGAGCCCGGCCGCTTTGGTACTTAGTCCCATAGTGGGCGACTTTCGGTGACAAAAGTCCTCATGGATGGCGGCAGCGGACTAAACCTCATTCTGAGAAACTCTGAGAAAATGGAAATCGATTGGAGCCGTATTGGCGAAGCAGCACAACCTTGGAGGAATAATCCCTAGCGGAAGCGCTGCCGGAAAAATCACACTCGATGTGGTGTTGGCTCTCCGGACAATTCTGATCGAAGAAGTCACGTTCGGTGGCCCGTTCATGGCGGCTATCACGCCATATTAGGGCGAGAGGCATTCACAATCTTTCAAGCAATACCTCATTACGGGTACATGAAGCTCAAAATGCAGGGCGGCGGAATAATCAATCTCGTTAGTGATCCGAACATAGCACTCAGCGTCGAAAACAAGACAGCCGCACTAGCCCTCGAGGCACTATCCAAAGCCTTAGCGGCGGAGGAACTCACCGCGCTGCGCTCTCTGAGTAGCAGAGGGCGATGTGATACTTGATAAAAGACCAAGTCCACCTCCTTCAAACCAGCGAGCGAGATAATAAAATTTCAGGTCCACCAGCGGACCCAACAAAGGCGGCTTCCATCGGGCGCAGTTGGACCCGAAGTTGGCGCCGCCTTCTTGCGAATTCGCCGGGAAAATTGGGACATCTTACTTTGGCATCCCGGACATGCCGGAATCCCTCGCGAGTTGGCGAACATAGCCTAAACATCCTACAAGTTTAAGCCGATCAAATAGGCTCTTGACGATTTTCGAGCCCAAAAGACAGGCAATGGGAGAAGAACTAGCCAAGTTATTGGAAGCGGATTCATTAGAGATATCAAACATCGGACTGGCTAGCAAATTTGGTGATGGTACCAAGAAGGATAAATCTGGCGCCTCGTATGCGACTTCAAAGACCTCAATAAGGCTTGCCCAAAGGATCCTTTCCCCTCCCCGCATCGATCAAATTATCGATGCCACGGCGAGACACGATTCGTTGTGCTTCTGGATGCATACTCGGCTATCATCAAATCAAGATGGCGAGCGAATCAAGCATAGCGGCATTCATCACTCCATACGGACCATTACGCTTCAACACGATGCCCTTGGACTTAAAAGCGCCGGCGCAACATATCGGCGCATGATTCAAACATGTCGGCCACGGATCGGCAAAAGCGATCGAGGCATACGTGAGCGGCGTGGTCGTCAAAACAAAACTGCGTCGAAACTTTAGTAGACAATTTGAGGCTCACATTCGACAACCTTAGAGCATATGACATCAAGATGAATCCGGAAAAATGTGTTTTGATTGTACCGGTAGGAAAGCTCTTTGGGCTTCATCGTATCCGGTAGAGAATTGAAGCAAATCCGGCCAAAATCCGAGGCTCATCACAGTTGGATATTCAAGGACCTCAAGCAAATACAAAAATTAACGAGTGCGTGGCAGCTTTAAGCCGTTTATCTCCGTCTAGGAGAAAGGCGTTGCCCTTTATCGCCTCCTAAGGCGCACGAACACCAGTGGGCGGATGCGCCCTTGCGGACTCGAAGAAATAAAGGCCATATTGGCAACAAATCCGGTCTGGCTGCGCCCACTCTGGGCGAACCAATGTTGTTATATATCGCAGCAACACATCAAGTTATGGCGCTGTCCTCGTCGTCGAGCGAAGCGACGAAGGGCATAAATTCCCTCTTCAAAAACCGGTGTATTACGTATCCTTGTGTTAACCCCTGCAAATCCGTTACCGCACTATCGAGAAGATAGCATATCACGGTGTTCATGGCGTCTCGGAAGCTCGGCACTACTTTCAAGAGTGTTCGATACGATGGCCTCTGAAGTACCACTCAATGACATTATAAATAACCGCGGCCATAGCAGGCAGGATTGCAAAATGGGCAATTGAGCTCCTGCCATTCGACATAACTTACAAACCTCGACCAGCCATAAAGTCACAAGTTTTGGCTGACTTCGTCGCCGAATGGACTGAAGCGAACTCCCTAAAAATGCGGCGCATACTCAATTGGACTATGCACTTTGCGGTTCCAAAATGTTGGCGGATGGGGCTGGCGTCGTCTTGGCGTCCCCACGGGGATCTGATCGATATGTACTTCAAATAATGTACGGACTCCAACAATGCAGCGAATCTGAGGCCCTATTACATGGTCTCCGGATGGCGGTCTCCATGGGCATTCAACGCCTAGAGTGCGCGAGATTCAAACCTCGCAATATCCCAAATAAATGGAGACTTTGGCGTAAGGATCCGAAAATGGCAGCATATCGCAATGCTGTCACTGAAAATGTCATTTCGGTTTGAAGGACTCGAATTCCATCACATAGCCGAGATAACAACCAAGCGGCGGCGTCACAGCGCGCATCGGTGCGGCGTGATCTGTCCCTCAAATATCTTCTGGAGCGGCTCTTCAAGCCATCCGTACTATGGGAAGAGGGCGGTAGCGACAAACCGGAGAAAACCGCACCAACGGTGATTGGCGGATGACATAACACCCTCCATGCGTTATAATGGCGTAATGCGGCGTGGGACAGAACCTTTCTAGCCTACTTACTTGGCAGGAACTCCCTCAAGACCAAAATGAGGCCCATTTGCATAGTCCGTGATCGAAGGCCTACAAGGTCCATGAGGAGAACTTTATAAGAAAAGTACTACGGAGTCCTTCAAAGGTGTATCTCCGAAGAAGAAGGCGAAACCTCTGGCTGAAATCCACGCCCGGACTAGGCGGACACCTGCAACAGCCGGGCCTGGTAGGAAAGGCATTCCGTCTGAGATTTTATTGGCGGCGGCTCGGGCGGATCTGCAGGACTTGGTCGGCGATCGTTGGTTGTCGACTCTTTGCTAATCGAGCCATATGCCACCCCGCCCTCAAAACCATACCCATTACACGGCGTTCGCGATGCAGGGGCTTGACATGGTTGGACCCCTTAAAGGGAACCCACAAGAAAAAGTACCTATTGGTCATGGTGGATAAGTTCACCAAATGGATAGAGGCCAAACCGGTCAAAATGGCGAGTCGGACCAGTGATAGACTTTATATCGGAGGTGGTACACCGTTCTGAGTCCCCACAGCATCATCACCGACAACGACCACGAACTTCACGGCCGATGAGGTCAAGTCATGGTGCAAAAATATGGGCATTAAGCTCGACTATCGTCGATCTATCACCCTCAAACCAGCGGTCAAGTGGAAAGAGCAAGCGGTCTAATAATGGCGGCATTAAACCCGGACTAGTGAGGTCACTCACTAAATCAGACACCAATGGGTCGAGGAGCTCGACTCCGTACTCACGGGGGCTGCGGACAATGCCTAACCGTACTACGGATTCACACCATTTTTATGGTATCTGGCGCGAGGCAGTCTTGCCTGCGACATTATTCATGACTCACCTCGAGTGCGCATGTATGAGGAAAGAAGCCGAGTTGGATCGGCGGGACAGCTTGGACACATTGGAGGAAGAGCGTGATGTCGCGAAGGCTCGTTCCGCATTCTATCGACAACGAGGCCGAAGATAGCAAAGCGAGAAATGCGGGCCAAGACTTACAATGTTGGCGAACTAGTTCTCGCTGCGGACAAGAAAAGGACAAGCTCAAGCCCGGATGGGAAGGCCCTTCATTATTGATCAAGTCTTGACCGGTAGACATACCGTCTCTGAAATCGTCGGACAACCGACTCGAGCGAACCCATGGAGCAGCCCAACTCCGGCGATTCTATGCATAGCGCCGGACTAAGAGTTCGTCCCTTCCCCGTCCAACCTTTTATATTTGGCTGTCTTCCATTTCTCTTTTATCCTTTTAACTTAAAAGCCCTTGGGGCCTATTTTCGCATTCTTTGCATCGCACGATGTGCCATCCGCTTTCGTTATTCTGAGGGCTTCTTTCACGAAGCTCAATTATCTGAGTTTATACCCAACACATGTGTCAAGCTTCCACATGTACCTTTTACTCGCCATTATATGCATCGATATGACTTAAGTTTTGGCCAAGCTGGGTTGCTGGCTCTGTGCTTACCCCTCGTTCCCGATTGTTCGGCTAGGAGGTAAAGGAGCACCTCTGCGATTATTCTTGCCGGGTCAGCGGATGTGTACCTCGGTGGGTGAAGCCGAAAGCTAGTGTTCTTAAGGGAATATTGATCGGTGATTTAAAACATGACTTCTTAACTATTTTCCATCTGCCCCGGATGTTTTCCTGCTTTCTTTGCAGTCCGGCAATGCACTTTAGGGCATGCCTCCCGATGAAAGAACCCTTAGCGGAACTATTCTCCTGGAAGATGTTTCTTACTAACCATGTAATATAACATAACTAGTTGGGCACTTATGCGATAAAGCACTAATGACCCCTCGCTTTGGTCTCCATGCATACCACGGTTGTTTCTTAACCAAAAGGTATTCGGACACACTCCGGACTCTAGGGTCCCGGTCGAAGTGAAAAGGTCGGCAAAGACAAGCGATCTACAATCCGGCTAGAAGGCATTTCACATGTCATTTCAAGGATAACATACATTGTCAAATTTATTGATTGTATTCCTCCTCAATCCCGTCTAACAGGCTGTCTAGTTCTGATCCCGTTGGGAAAATTTAGCAGCCAGTTCTACTGGCGTACACTAAACTCACGAGGATCTCCTTCCCATCCAGGCCCCACCGGTCCAACTTGGCCATTTGGTTGGGATCCGCCTTCTTATACAGCGTCTTCACCATGGCCCAAGCCTCCACAGCACCTTGATGACAAGCCAAAACCTTCCACAAGCAGGCGCTGCCGTACTCCTGCAGCTTCTCTGCAAGCTCCCGAGGCCCTCGGGCGGGGTGAGGATGGCCGTAAAGCTTATCTGGCGCCACTCATTGCCTGCGAACTTCGTTCGAGTAGCTGCAATAGTTAGGGAAGTTGATCACCCATTGATCGGGCATCTCCTCTGCGGGGCGACCCGTGAGTATACCTACAAGACATATTATGTCAAATCACTTCCTCGCGAACTCTCCTTTCTTAAAGAGTTCGCTCAAAGCACTACTATATATGCGCGGTGAAGCCGTTGATTCTCCTTGGCGGAGCTGGACAGCTCGGCTGCTGCGCCTTCAGCTCTTCCCGAGCTTGGCATTGGCATCTTGGAGCTTGTTCCTTTCTACTTGAACCCTATTCAGCGCGTTCTCGCTTGACCTTTAGGTGGCGCAGCAATCTTACTGTCCGGATCTTGTTGGCGGCTGCAATGTCATTATTAGACTTCGGCATACGCCGCCTGCTTTAGCGCTATATTAATTTATATAAATGTGTTAGCGGGAGGGGTCTTTCCGTCTCCTCCTGCGGCAATCTTGACCTCAAGTTGGGCCTTGCAATCTTGCAGCTCGAGACAGTTGGGATTCTTCTCGTTAAGAGCACTGAAATTTCAAATGATCCTTAAATCAGTTTCCATAACTAATTTAAGTCTCGGGGGCTCTTGGTGTATACAACCATTAAAATTCCCTTACCGTATGTCTTTAACGTCTTGCTCCGTCGCTCTGGTAAAACCATTTTGAGCAACGGAGATCTGGCGTCCCATGCGTTAAAGGCATCCAATGCCTCGGGGAAAAGCACGCTTCTTGAAAAACTGTCGGTGGCGTCTATGATTCATAGCGCTCTCCACCTCGACTTAGTGGCGGACGATGCAGCCGGTATCCTCCGTTGGAGCAGGATCCGGTTCGCGTCTTGCGCTTGCCTCCCCCTCGGTCCGGCGGCTGGGCTGGCTGGTGTTGGTTGGGTCGGCAATTCCTGCGCTTCGCATGATCCGGTGGCGCTTTTTCTCTATAGCGATCATGAGCATTTAGGCGTTTCCTCGGGCGTTGCTCGAAAAGATCAAACGAGCTATACCTTTGCGGCGGCGTTTCCGTCCGCGGCGCTCCTTTTCCTCCTGCTAGTTCGGATGACCTCGTAGATCGGCGCGCGAGCTCGACTTCTTGCCGTAGCGGCGCTTCTGCAAAACACCATCGTTCGCGAAGGTCGAGAAATAGGCAAGGATAAGATAACGGTGTCCGGACTTGATCGTGGTCACACAGGAAGCTGGACTTAGCCGGGGTAGTCCGCCGTAATGGCGACCAAAGCATTGTCAATCTTGAGCTGGTGATTCACCCGTCGATCAGCTCCACCTCGATGTCGGATCCTCTTGGAGGCGGACCGAGGATCCTTCCGGATGCTCGGGTTGTGGGCAGGACTCACCATGTCCTCCATTGTCGGTGTAGATCCTGCGCCGAAGACATAATGTAAAGCTTAAACTTGAAAGCAGGTGGAATCCTTGAGGTGTTAAACACCCATCCTCTAGGGTTGATCATGGAAAACCCGTCCAAAGGGTTCGGATGAAGAAGTCCTCCTTCTCCCCTTATGCAGACCGGACAGGATCTTCACGGATCTTGGTCGAACCCGCCCTTCTTGACGCCGTGCGAAATAACATCGTCCTCCCGTTGAAATCCCACATGGGGTGGCCTTTGTATTGCAGCGGCTGCACCCCGCTTGATGCGTCGCCATGACTCCAATCATGGTAAAGCGGAATGAGCCATTAATCTTATCCGGCCCATCAAGTAATGGGCGCTTTGTCTTCCTCAAGCAGGGGGCTCATGAGCGCCAGTGGCGTTTCTTCAAGGGCGATATCAAACTCCGGGAGGCCGATCCGGACTGGGTCGAGCGGCGGGCGTCTACTATATAAAACCACTCGAGGGCAGTCTTGGACGCCCTCTTGGGGTGCGGATAGGTATCCGGTCGGCGATCGCCATATTTGGCGCCGCCCACTTGATATATGGACCCCTGGTGAGAGCGAGTGCAGGCGAACAGCCTCTTCCACAATGCGAAATGGGGCTCGATGCCGGGAATAGCTCGCAAAAGAGCTACGTAGCCCATGATATGTAGCCGAGGCGGGTGTGAGGTGGTGGAGCTGGAGTCGTAGAACTTGAGGGCCAGCGGAGGAGCGGATGTATTGGAAATCCAGGCCCCTTATCGGATAGGGGATGAAACACACTCGCTCCCCTTGTTGGGGCTTGGGGTGTCCTCCTTTGCCTCCCACCTCGATAAGTAACCAGTCCGGCAATTTGGAACCATGAAAGGCGAAGGAAGAAATCCCTCCGTTTGGAGCTTCACTAGCTCATTGTGCGAAATAGAGCACCTCCTCCTATCTCTGGCGATGGGCTAGGGGCGCGTGAGAAGAGCGCGTTGACGATCCATGGTGGAATGGATGTTGAGGTCGAGGCGCTTCGATGGAGTATCTGGCGGGAGGAAGGCAGTGCGGTTTGGATCTGGATCCCTGCCCTTTATAGGCGGACGACCCGCACAATTAGGGGTGAAATCTAAAAGGCACCACTGGCTTTTTGCATTCGATGCGGCAGCGTGGAAGAGGCCATAATTTGGCGTAGAAGCCGAAACCTGATATTCAAGATGAAGCCGGGCACTATCCGGCGGGAACATGGGATTTGAAGGAGAACCCGCCTGCATAGCGCCGAAGACTACAAACACGCTGGACTTATCGTCATTGAAGCCTGGTTAGGGAGACTCTTGAGGAGTCTGGACTAGGGGTGTCCGGACAGCGGACTATCAATATCCGCGGACTCCCGGACTACGAAGATAGAAGATTGAAGACTCGGCTCGTGTCGGAAGGTACTTTCCTTGGCGTGGAAGGCAAGCTTGGCAATATGGATATGTAGATCTCCTACCCTTGTAACCGACTACTGTGTAACCCTAGCCTCTCCGGTGTCTATATAAGCCGGAGGGCCTTGAATCCATAGGGCCGAACATTACATCTCAACAATCATACCATAGGCTAGCTTCTCGGTTTAGCCTCCTTGATCTCGTGGTAGATCTACTCTTGTACTACCCATATCATCAATATTAATCAAGCGGGGCGTGGGTTTTACCTCCATCGAGAGGGCGAACACAGGTAAAAACATTGTGTCCCTCGTCTCTTGTTACCATCCGCCTAGGCCTTGCAGTTCGGGACCCCCTACCGAGATCCGCGGTTTGACACCGGCGGTGAGTATTTCAACATGAGAGCGCTGATCACGATAGTGCATGACTATCTCGATTCTGAGATATGTGGCAGGCCAGGTGTGCCATGGATATTGTGGATGCCGCGGTGCATGGATGATCTGACGTCTCGGCTGACTAACGTCAAGGAAAGATGGCGGGTGCAGGAAAATCATGTACATGGGGCATCGAAGATGGCTTGAGCGGGGCGACCCATGGAGAAACCATGGAGATCTATTCAATGGTCACGCTGAGCATCAAGGACCTCCGTAAGCGGAGGCGGTGCGAAATCGATGAGCTATTGAAAAAGCTGGAAGAGTGCCCGTGCGGGAAGAGAGCGATGAGAAAAGGCGCGGAGCGGCTGCTGAAGGTATGGAAGGCGAGTGCGTGATTGCGGGACTTGGAGTCTTGGCACAAACTCGATACACCTCATGGCCTTGATCAAATGCATATCTGTAGAATGTCCTTGAGAGCTTGCTCGCAGCATTGATGAACATGCGGAAAAAGACCAGGATGGGCGAAGGCAAGAAAAGACTTACAAGATTTGAAAATCAGGAAGATCTGCACATGCCGCCCGTAAAATGTCGAGCGAGGCAGAGGCGGAGCAGAGGCGCGCGGGAGAAGAAGGGCAAGAAAAAATAAAAGCGGATTATTGCCCCCTTCTTGCTTCACCTTAAGTCATTTGAGATCAATCGATTCTTTAAGTGCCTTACGGAGTCAAAGTTAGTTCGATTCTTTGTGGCAAGATAAGCGAGATATCTAGACATGGACAAGAAAAGGTTCAGCGGGATGAAGTCTCATATTTGTCATGTGATGATGATCGAGATACTACTGTTGCCCTTAGAGGGATAATGGACAAACACGTCCGTGACCTCTTATTGGTCTCTACAACTTTTCGGCGTCATCTCGAAAGTCTATCGATGTGAAGCAGCTCAAAGTCTGAGGAAGAGATCATTGTGATCTTGAATGAGCTTGAGATGTACTTCTCGCCAGCGTTCTTTGGCGTGATGGTGCATCTGTGTGTCCATATTGTGGATGACATAATAGACACAGGGCCGTCATTCTGCACAACATGATGCCGTTTGAGAGGATGAATGGGATCATCAAAGGATTTGTTAAGTAACATGTCCGTCTGGATGGAAGCATCGTCCGGGGCTATTTGGCACAGAGTGCATCTCTTTACGTGAGAATTTTCTATATGGCGCGAGACCAGCCGCTTTGGTGTTAGTGTTGGTTTGCCCGTTAACAAGCATGATGGGAGGCTCGAAGGAGATGGTCCTTTACCAGCGGTCGCGAGGAGCTGCGTGGCATACTCGGATCGATCTGCGACTTTGTGAACAAACTTGGTAGTGCTACAACACCTAGGCGAGTAGATCCTTCGTAGCCTTGCACAAAGAAATTATCATAAAGAAATGTCGTGATCGGGGGTATGCAAGGCGAGGCCTTGAAGTTACTAGAAACAAAACTCCACTTTCTGCATTGGTTCAAAGAGCATATTATTGCTAATCCCGGAGGAGGGCTCTAGAGACGGATTGCTCATATCGCCTTAGCACATGGCCCCTCGCCCAACCTCGTAACCTATCGGGCATATGATATCAGCGGATACCGTTCTACGGAGGCCAAAGATATGGGCGGTGATGATCGGAACTTCGGGGTGTGATGGAATGCATGACCGGCGGCGACAATGGTGCAAGCTGAATGATTTTATGGAAGGGTCGAGGAGATGCAGGAGCTTGACTACTCGGACTGCACAACACGGCGATGTTCGCGTCGGATGGGCTAAGAATGTCGAAAAGAAAGCGGATTTTCACTACCATGACTATACCCGGCGCCAAGGCGCTACCGTGAGCGCTTATCGCAAAAAGCGAGCCATGGGTACCGCTAAGCCACGTGACACAATGCTTCTTCATAAGCTGACCAGCGCAATCCCAGCCGTGTTGTCGTGAGGAGAGGCAAAGGAACATCATTGGAATGGATGGAGTGCATGAGGAAGACTATGATCGATCTGGCAACCCAATGAGGGAAGATGGCGATGATGATGAAGTATCGTCAAAAGAAGAATCAATACTACATTACCTAAGAAAATCGTACTCCATGGAAAGGCAAAGTCACAATGAGGGGCTCAATTATTCTTGACGAACAAGAAGGAAAGAAGCTGACTCAAAAAGCAGCGTCGACCGAGGAAACATATGTTATCGGTCCAATGATGTGTAATATATATATGTTCCTATTTTGTATACACACTTAGCCATTATTATGCATGGGTCCAATGATGTGTAATATATATGTTCCTATTTTGCATACATATTTAACCATCAAATGATGCAATATATATCGCTCTCCCTTAGTTCACTGCCCTCGGGAAATAAAGTGGGATAAAATAAAGGAAAAAAAAAAGGAAAACTGGCGATAGCGAAGGTAGTAGCAGTAGCGTTTTATAAACCGCTACAGCTACTGAAGTTAGTAGTAGCAAATTTCGCCTAAACGCTTCAGACTCTTGAAGTTAGTAGCAGCGTTTTGACCAAATCGCTACTGCTTCGTCCATAACCCAAAATTCTCACTGCCCTGCTTCATCCGCCTTTTCCCCCAAATTCCCTCTCTCTTCCCCGTCGCGCCTTGCCCGACCGACCCGGCGCTCGCCCCTAACTCGGCGCCGGTGCTAGCCCCGACCCGGCGCTCGCCCCGACCCGGCCCTCGACCCGACCCGGTGTCGGTGTAGGATCGAAAGTATGTCTAGAGGGGGTGATTAGACTACTTGACAATATAAAAATTCAGTCTTTTGATAAAGACAAGTTTTTGCAAGTTCACAATGATGATCAAGTCAAGTATCACCCTACATGCAATTCTAGAGTATAGGCAGCGGAAAGTAAATTGCACATGTAGTAAAGAGAGGTGGAGAAGAGCAAGCGCAATTTGGAACACGGAGATTTTTCTCGTGGTTCCGATAGGTGGTGCTATCGTCAATCACGTTGATGGAGACTTCAACCCACGGAGGTAGCAGCTGCGAGAGTCCACGAAGGCTCCACCCACGAAGGGTCCACAAAAAGCAACCTTGTCTATGCCATCATGGCATCGCATACGGAGGACTAGCCTAACTCGGGGTAGATCTTCACGAAGTAAGCGATCTCCTTGCCCTTACAAACTTCTTGGTTCAACTCCACATCTCGACGGAGGCTCCCCAGCGACACCTAACCAATCTAGGAGGCACCACCCTCCAAAAGGTAATAGATGGTGTTGATGATGATGAACTCCTTGCTCTTGTGCTTCAAATGATAATCTCCCCAACACTCAACTCTCCTCACTGATTTGGCTGTGGTGGAAGAAAGGATTGAGTGGAAAGCAACTTGGGAAGGCTAGAGATCAAGCTTCATATGGTGGGAGTGGAGCAACTTGATCTCAACACAAGGGTAGGTAGTTTTCTTCTCAGAAATGTAAGGTAGGAGTGGTAGTTCTTTCTGATGGCTCTCTCCACGAATGAAGAGGGGGTGGAGGGGTATTTATAGCCTCCACACAAAATCAACCGTTACACATTTGACCAATCTCGGTCAGACCGAAGTTGACAACTCGGTGAGACCGAAAGTTCAAAACATGTGAACGTTTGGATTTTCGGTGGGACCGAAAATACAAACTCGGTGAGTCCGATTCGTGTAAAGACTAGGGTTTGCCAATCTCGGTGGGACCGACTTCATCATCTCGGTGACACCGATTTGATGACAGAAGGTTACAGAAGCTTGGCAACACTAGTTTCGGTGAGACCGAGTTCAGAATCGGAAAATCCGAGATTTCTAGGGTTTGGCTATATGGTGAGGTGGTTCATCTCGGTGTGGTGAGTTTAGGAAATCGGTGGGACCGAGATTACTTATGAGTGTATTATGGAAGTGAGAGTTGCGATAGTTTAGGAGATGTATCACTAAGCACTTTGAGCAACAGATCATTATCATAACCTCATCCGCTTTTAATAGTATTGGCTTTCCTATGGACTCAATGTGATCTTGGATCACTAAACCAAAAATGGAGTCTTGAGCTTTTGCCAATGCTTGCCTTAGCATTTTGAGGGTCCACCTCTTGAGTCATTGCCATACCCATATCACTGAACTTTCGAAATGATTCTCAAGAAACTATTAGTTCAATGATATATATGTTGTTATTAATTACCAAAACCACCGGGGATTAGTTGCACTTTCAATCTCCTCCTTTTGGTAATTGATGACAACATATAGATCAAAACTTCGACAAAGGATATAATCAATGAATAACATAAATAAGCTTTGAGAAGTATGTGATAAGCAAGAGCTCCCCTAAATTTGTGCATTATTTAAGATTTGCGTTTGAATGCAAATGCACAATCGATTAGGATCATGGGTCACTCTTCCATGTCACATACATCTTGGTGGAAGCGCACAAAATGATAAGAATGAATAGCATGCACCCAATCACCAAGACATGAGTAAATGGTCATACAAGATATGAATAGCATATGATAAGCATTAAGCACACATTAAAGCATAAATGCGACCAAGCACTCATTAAGGTAGAGCAAGCGTAGTATCAAACACGGAATGTCTCGAAAATCTCAAAAGTATCTCAAAAGACCGCAAATAAGCGAAAGAGCAAAAGCGCAAAGACAAAGCACTCTCTCTCGAAGTCCTATGATCTATACAATTTCTCCCCTTTGGCAACAAGTTACCAAAAACTTGAAAAGTATAGAGCTAAGCGTCCTTTGGGGACTCTGCTTGGCGGCTCTATGCAGGTTGATGTTGGAGTTGAGATGGCAGCATCTGCGAAGACTTGGTGATGTCGTGGAGCTGGAGGAGTGGTCCTTTGGAGCTGGAGGCTGGGCCCGATGGAGCTGTGGGAGGTCTTGAGGCTGTAGTCTGGTGTACATCCTTTGGAATAGCAGCTGATCGGGGTCTTGTGGGAACAGGGCAGGCTGTTCATAATCATCTGGACTAGGTCATCCTGCATCTCACGCATGAGCTCTTCCTTCTCCCTCTTTGCTTCCTCGATATCTGCCTCAAGCTTGTTGTGATTACTTGCACTTGATCGGCTTTACATCGAGCATGGATCTTGTCTTCAACAATCCTCTCAAGACTCTCACGAGGCTGTACAATCTGGCAGGCGTTGTTCAATCCTCTGGGTAGCTTCAAGGAGCTGCTCTCCAACACTCTTGGGTTTAGGCTGCTGCTGCTGCTTCCTTCTCGACTTTAGCTTTCTTGGCAGCTTCAATCTTGGCTTGACCTTCAAGCGGCGTGGGGTCCTCCTCATCCATCACAACTTCATTGTCCTCATGCTCGAGGCTGCGGTGGCAAGTGTGTTCTATCCAACAAGTATGTGCCCGTGCCAAACTTGGCATTGATAAGCATCTGAATGTGCGGGGCAAATCCACACGACCTCTTACAGTCTGCTGCAGTCCTCTTGATAGTCTCAACTATCAAATCCATCACCTTGAAAGGTGCCTTCTCATCAAGTATATGCAGCATGTTGATAGAATACCCTCGATCATGCGATGATCTCGGACTTGGGCATCAAAGTATGCCTCAGAATTGTATTTGTTGTAGGTAGACCTGCACGGAGATAATACAACGAGCGAGCTTCGATTCCTACATCCTTAGCTGGTACCTCGTTGTACATATTCTTCATAGATTCATGGTTCTTCTTGGGAATACCATAGACATCAACATCATCCTCTCTCTGCCTTTGGAGCATTGAAGTGCTGCCCATTCTTCAACAGTTGAAGAGAATCTTTGGCCTTGATCATCCATGTGATCTTTCATCGGATAGAAATGAGCTGTGGCATAGAATTGCATTATCATCTCATCATTCCAATCATCAACTTTTGACCAACAAAATCTGCAACACCACATGCAGTGAAGCTCTCATGCACATGTGGAAAGAAGTCTCTGTGCTCTTCACTGTCAATGTATGCCCAGTCAACATATCTAGTATCTGCAACAATGGGCTTCTTGTCCATCAGCACAGTCTCATAGAAGTCCTGCTGCTCTCTGGTGTGGAACCTTGGATCAATAGCAGTTCTTCTCCTCACAGCATATGGATCAGCTTGTCTCCATAGCCTGAGACCTCTATCCTTTCTTTCCTTCATGTTCTCAGCTTGAGGATGAGCATCATTGTGAAGTGGCAATTTACATCGAAGTTTTGACCATCTGGTGCCTCATCATCGACTCGGTGGTGGTGTGACATCTTTCTTCTTCTCTGAAGCTGGAATGTTCTGACAGTCTTCTTGGGCTTGGCGAGCTTGGCAGAGCTGCCTTTGCTTGCAGCAGATGGCTTGGACTTAGAAGGGCTCACCTTACTGATGGCATCACCCATGAGCTTAGGCTTTTGAGGAGGCTGGGGTGCTTCCTCATCATCATCTTCCTCTCTTTGCTTCATCGAGTTCCTCTTCTTTACATACTGGTGGCTGCGGGGAGGCAAACCACTTGGTGTGCTCCTCTCACCATCATCTGAAAAGCTCTTGGCCTCGGGACTAGTGCTTGCCTCTGGAATATCAGCAATAGGTGACTCGGACCTGTTACGGCTGTCTTTGGCATCGACATGGTGACAACACTGTGAATAGATTAGGTGTAGGCGAGTAGAAGAGTTATCACAAGCTGCGAGAAGATTTTGCAAAAAATATGAGTTCAAATTTCAGTTTTAGGTTTTCACAGAATGCATTTCGGTCGGACCGAGTCTAAAATTCGGTGAATCGAAGTGTTCAAACGAAGCATTCACACCACTTTCGGTTGGACGAAGTGAGTTTGATCTGCCGAGAACACTAGGGTTTCACTAAATCCTCATTTGGTCGCACCGATTTGCACAACTTCGGTTGGACGAAAGGTCGATGCAATGGCGGAGGCCAAATCGGTCATCCGAGAATGTAAAATCGGTCTCACCGAGATATTGTTGGCGAAACCTAACCCTAAAACTTTTACTCGAATTTCGTTCTAAGAACTAATCTGGTGTTAAGGAAGATCTCAAGCGTGGCAAGATGCTAGGCAAACCATTCGTGCATAGAATCGGAGGTGGGAGCACGAGTGGGATCGAAACTCACCTAACTTGGTGGAGTTCCTCTCTGGCTGATAGCAGTAGCGGAGAGAATGTCCGTTGGCGGCGGAGACTGCGGCGGCGCCTGGCGGCAACGGAGGCGATCCGGAGACCACGGCGGCGGCGGCAAAGAGGTGTGGGGCGGCGTTTTGAAGTAGGAATCAGCGCTGCCCTCGGGTATATATACCCCTTCTTTGTCGGTGGGACGAGTTGTCAAACTTCGGTGGCACCGAGATGGATAACTTGAGCGATTACACACTTGATCGCTTGAAATTCACAACTTCGGTTTCACGAGGTGAAAACCTAGATCAATCCAAGTGCTTTCGGTTTGACCGAGTTTGAGTGGGTTGGTCGGCCGAAATCACTTAGAAGGTTTTGGAAGTTAGCCCTTGACGGATCGGTGGCTCAGTGCTCCTCACTCGGAGGGTCGAAAATGACTTGTTCAAAGTTTGTGATATAAGCGTGAATAGAATTTGAGACAAGAAAGCATAGATAGCTAGGGGAGGAACTTAGGCATTCTTGTCCATCCATTTGGTCAGAAAAATCAAAGACCAAAACAACAAATGGATGTCCTTGAATGGATAAAATCATGCATCAACATGCTCACACAATAAGATAGCAAATGAAATATGTTTCAAACATGCACAAACAAAACTCTAGCTACTATCACACAATTTGTCGATGACTAGGTCATCTTTATATGAGTATATTGACTTAGGAGTCAAATGAGAACATTTGATCATAGGTCATACTCATCGTTTAAGCACA
Source organism: Aegilops speltoides (assembly GCA_021437245.1). Classification (NCBI taxonomy): domain Eukaryota; kingdom Viridiplantae; phylum Streptophyta; class Magnoliopsida; order Poales; family Poaceae; genus Aegilops; species Aegilops speltoides. Next base: position 74,322 of record JAHHZJ010000924.1, read on the forward strand.
AGTGGGGTTACCACTTTTACATAAAACATTGATGTGTTCACATCATTTGAAGATGCTTTAGCTCAATTCTTTAGACAAAGCTCCCCTAGATGTGAGAACCCTTTTAAAGGTCAAACTAACCTTGGGTTGTCGTAGAAGACTTCATGTAGATGTTGAAGATGTGGATGCTCAATGTTGATGAAGATCATCAAGAGTTGGGAGCAATCCTTTGGATTGGGCACTTTCAATACCTACATGGGTTAGTCCCACAAGGAACAAACAAGGATATCCATGGACATAGATTGAAGTACACAATAGATGATGTCCATGAAAGCAATGATTACCTTGTCCCTTGACTTACCAACAAGAGGGTTTGTGACTCCATGAACTAGTGCAAGATGTGGAAGTTGATTGCACAAGTTCTTGCCAAAATGAATGTGAGTGAAGTATGTTGGCGGAGTCACCCTCAAGAACTCTCTAGTTCTTCTTCTTGGGATCCACATCATCTTGATGGGAATCCTTGGGGTTGTAGTTGAGCTTGTGAAGTAGAACTTGGCGTTTCCTTGGGAACCCACTTGACCATGGCTTTAGGTGCTTCAATAAATGCATCAATCTCCTCTTGAAGCTTGTCCTTGCCTTTTAGCTTGTGGTCTTGTGGTGGAAGATCATCTTGAGCTTGTTCCACATTGGAAGAAGTAGGATCATACTTCTCCTTTTGAGAAACAAACTTTGGAGTGGGATATTGACCTTCTTCCCATTCAACACCCTCGGCGTTGAACTTTCCTCAAAACCAATTCCTTGATTCTTCGGTGCCTTCCTTGCTTGCGAACAATTTCCTCAAAGTTCTTGCTTCCGGCAAGGCTCTTGTAGACACCTTTCTCTATAATCCCTTTCAATAAACTATTTTCTTGCTCAAGTGTAACTTGGCTTGAAACATTGTTAGTGGAATCAAGAGAACTACTAGAACCAATAATGTTGCTTCTAGATGAAGAATTTTTCTTATGCTTGTCATGCTTAGTTTTAATTGGTGGCAAGAAATTAGACAAGAGAAGTCGTTTGGCAAGATATGAAGAACTCTTCTTTCGAAGATCGTCATTGATTGCTTTTAGAAACTCATGTTCTTGCTCTAGATTGAGCTTCTCGAAGCGTAGCTTCTCATGAGATCTTAGGAGCTCTCTATGATCTTCTTGAGTTGTTTCATGAGCTAACTTAAGAGTGTTTAGTTCTTTAGTTAGACGCTCAATCTCCTTCATAGCATTGTCATTCGACTCTTCTCGACTATAAAGACTACTAGCATGTTCATCATTACTAGGCTCACTAGATTTGTCATGTAAAGCTCATCTTCACCAAGCAAGTCATCCTCATCACTATCAAAGTCAATAAATTCAGGGTGTGATACCTTGGGGCCTTTAGCCATGAAGCATCTTCCAATTCCCTCATTTGGTGAATCAAACAAGTCATAGGAGTTGGAGTTGGAGGATCGAGAGCAAGACCGCAACACCTTCATCTTGGCTGTAGTCGGAGTTGGAGTGATAGCTTCTTTGGAGTGATTGTCGGTCGGGCGGAGACCCATTCACCTACATGAGCTTGATGTTTTCTTCTTGTGTAGCTTCTTGATGACTTGTCTTTCCTCTCCGAATCCTTGCTTCTCGAGAGGATCTTCGTTCATAACGATCATCTCTACTCCTTCTTTCTTTCGAGGTGACTCTTCTCTTGAGCTTCTTCTTCTTGGAGATTCTTCTCTTCTCTTGTGGGGAGCGAACACTCATTTGAGTAGTGTCGGGTCTTCCACAATTGTAGCGATTCGATCCGACTAGAAGATCTATTTTCATCATATGATCTAGACTTTGAGCTTCTCTCTTTGCTTCTACTCTTGTAGAATTTGTTGAAGTTCTTCACCATTAGGCTTATCTCTTCATTGGAAACTAACTTGTCACTTGAGGTTGTGGGAGCATCAAGCTGTAGCTTTGTAAGCACCACTTGACTTGTTGTGAAGCTCTTCCTTATCTTTAAGAGTCATCTCATGAGCAACAATTCTTCCAATGACTTGGTTGGCTTGAGATTCTTGTAGTTTGGCATCATTTGGATCAAAGTGCACACGGTGTCATACTTTCCATCCAAAGCTCGAGAATCTTCTTGATGATGAATCGATCGGTCATTTCTTCGCTTCCTAAGCCGGCAATCTCATTTGTGATGAGAGCAAGCCTAGAGTACATTTCAGCGACTCCTTCACCTTCCTTCATCTTGAACTTGTCAAGTTGACCTTGAAGAACATCTAGCTTTGATTCCTTCACGGACTCGGTACCTTCGTGCATTTCGACCAAAGTATCCCAAATCTCTTTTGCATTCTCAAGGCGGCTGATTTTGTTGAACTCCTCGGGACACAAGGCATTGAAGAGAATGTCACAAGCTTGAGCATTGTTTTGCAACATCCATAATTCATCCGTTGTAGCTTCACGATCCGGAACTTTTCTTTCCTCGAAGAATTCACCTTGCAAGCCAACACAAATAATGCCCCATCGGCGGGGTTATGTCAAGAATATGCATTTTCATTTTATGCTTCCAACTAGCAAAGTTTGAACCATCAAAGTAAGGACCTCTCTGAAAATTACCCTCACTAGGCGCCATACTCTCCTAGGTTGTGAAACCAAGCTTATGGAGTCAATGCAATGGAAACCAATACAATGGAGACCAAAGCTCGATACCACTTGTAGGATCGAAAGTATGTCTAGAGGGGGTGATTAGACTACTTGACAATATAAAAATTCAGCCTTTTGATAAAGACAAGTTTTTGGCAAGTTCACAATGATGATCAAGTCAAGTATCACCCTACACATGCAATTCTAGAGTATAGGCAGCGGAAAGTAAATTGCACATGTAGTAAAGAGGTGGAGAAGAGCAAGCGCAATTTGGAACACGGAGATTTTCTCGTGGTTCCGATAGGTGGTGCTATCGTCAATCACGTTGATGGAGACTTCAACCCACGGAGGTAGCAGGCTGCGAGAGTCCACGAAGGCTCCACCCACGAAGGGTCCACGAAGAAGCAACCTTGTCTATGCCATCATGGCATCGCCCACGGAGGACTAGCCTTACTCGGGGTAGATCTTCACGAAGTAAGCGATCTCCTTGCCCTTACAAACTTCTTGGTTCAACTCCACATCTCGTGGAGGCTCCCAGCGACACCTAACCAATCTAGGAGGCACCACCCTCCAAAAGGTAATAGATGGTGTTGATGATGATGAACTCCTTGCTCTTGTGCTTCAAATGATAATCTCCCCAACACTCAACTCTCCTCACAGATTTGGCTGTGGTGGAAGAAAGGATTGAGTGGAAAGCAACTTGGGAAGGCTAGAGATCAAGCTTCATATGGTGGGAGTGGAGCAACTTGATCTCAACACAAGGGTAGGTAGTTTTCTTCTCAGAAATGTAAGGTAGGAGTGGTAGTTCTTTATGATGGCTCTCTCCACGAATGAAGAGGGGGTGGAGGGGTATTTATAGCCTCCACACAAAATCCAACCGTTACACACATTTGACCAATCTCGGTCAGACCGAAGTTGACAACTCGGTGAGACCGAAAGTTCAAATCATGTGAGCGTTGGGATTTTGGTGGGACGAAAATACAAACTCGGTGAGTCCGATTCGTGTAAAGACTAGGGTTTGCCAATCTCGGTGGGACCGACTTCATCATCTCGGTGACACCGATTAGATGACAGAAGGTTACAGAAGCTTGGCAACACTAGTTTCGGTGAGACCGAGTTCAGAATCGGAAAATCCGAGATTTCTAGGGTTTGGCTATATGGTGAGGTGGTTCATCTTGGTGTGGTGAGTTTAGGAAATCGGTGGGACCAAGATTACTTATGAGTGTATTATGGAAGTGAGAGTTCTTGATAGTTTAGGAGATGTATCACTAAGCACTTTGAGCAACGGATCATTATCATAACCTCATCCCCTTTTAATAGTATTGGCTTTCCTATGGACTCAATGTGATCTTGGATCACTAAACCAAAAATGGAGTCTTGAGCTTTTGCCAATGCTTGCCTTAGCATTTTGAGGGGTCCACCTCTTCAGTCATTGCCATACCCATATCACTGAACTTTCTGAAATGATTCTCAAGAAACTATTAGTTCAATGATATATATGTTGTTATTAATTACCAAAACCACCCGGGGATTAGTTGCACTTTCAGTCGGCGCTAGCCCCCGACCCCGGCGCTCGCCCCCGACCCGTCGGCCCTCGACTCCCTCCTCTCCCCTCCCGGCCGTCGTCGGGCCTACCTCCTCGCCCCTGCACCCTCTGTAAACCCCCCTCTCTCTCTGCTAGGGTTCTTCGGTTAATTTACTTAGGTTTCAGTTAGGGCAGTATGTTAATTAGGTTATCTTTTTAGTTATGAATTTAGCTAGGTTTCAAAATTAGCTGAATTTATATGCAAATTTGAACTGGACATGTGATATGTGCATATGTCATGTTTTGGACATGTCATGTTTGAAAAATGATCCGAGTGGCCTATGTTATGCGGAATGTTGATTCATTTCCGTTCGGTGAATTCGAGCGCTTCGATATGTCCATTTTAGCAAAGGTCATGCGAAATTTCCGTGAATAAAGGCATGATTTGTGCTACATAGTTGGCATCTCAGTCTTGACACATAGATTTCTTTTATGTCATTTCTCATTTATTCATACTTTTAGCAATAAATGAGGACCTTAATCATAGGAAACATGTCGAACAACGAAAAGCTGGACCTTGACCAAGATCGAGACAAGATGGATTATGAGGGTGAACAAAGTACCTCGATTATTTGGTTGCTAAGCAAGGTTTGCAGGTCGGCCTCGATGATGGTGCTTGCGCCGACATCAACACCGATGGTGCGGCATCGATGGCGGCACCGAGACCGGTGGGGAAGGTACCGGCCCCGATGCCTCTACCGAAAGAGGAAGCATAAGAAGCGGAGGATCTGAAAACCTAACAAACTAGGGATTGGACGACTTGTGATCACAAAGATGGCACCTAGAAAGTTTGAGCCGTTAGAGCGAAAAGAACCACGCAAGTGCTATGGGAACCAAGTAGGATGCATCCTACGGGAATCTTGTGACATCAACGGCGATGACTTAAGGAGTAAAGAACATTTGATGCAGTTTCTCCTAACGAAGTTGCACAAGAGATTCAAGTTCCCCGACCGGGATGATAACATAGAACAACCGTGGGATGATCCGAAGATGAAAAAGATTAACAATCATGCCATGGGCATGTTCAACAATGATTTTGCCTCCTGGAAAGGGAGGGTGAAATGAGCTATTGAGGCCGATGAACCCCTGTCCAAGATTCTAGAGGAAAATCCGACACTTACGGAAGAGGAGTTCGAAAAGATAAAGGACACTTGCGCTACCGAGGCAGCCAAGGCTAAGGCTGCGAAATTCAAGAGCCTTCACAAAGGAACAGAGGGAAGCATCGCCTCGAAGCCGTGGCTACCTCGATAAAGGCCCATATGGGATAAGGAGGGCCGCGGAATGTGAAGCCACGGGTCTCCCGGACCCCTTCAGCGAGTTCACCAACCCCTTGGAGCATGACTTCATCGGGGCCCGCTACAAGTGGGACAAGGAGAAAAAGGTTTTTACGGACAAGATCACGAGGAAATTGATTAGACTCTTGGAGAAGCAACATCGACTTGCGGCCGAAAGCCCTACTTCTCGATGAGGCCCAAGTGGGACACCCCTCTCAACCGGGCCTTGAGCGAACTTAAGGGACTCCCTTTGGACCAGCGGCGCATATGGTCGTGTGCAGTGGTTGGAGGCGGCGCCACGTGGAAGGTGTTTTAGCGACGGCCGGAGGCCAAGCGAAAAAGAAGTTTCGTCGGCGGACATCGATCACGAAGGTGAAGCTTGCGGTCGAGAAAAAAGCAGCTAAGGGCCAGCGAAAAAAGCAGCCGAGGACAAATATGAGTTGCTATAGCGAGGCGGTCAATGCATTTGTAGCTACTGCTGAAAATGATTTCGCACTAACTTGGTTCGATTATCATCAAGCTGGGCGAAGGAAAATCGAGACAAGGCGGTACATGATTTCCGTTACCCGGTTTACGTCGGGAACAACTCCATGAACAACAACACCATCGCACCATCACTTGCTCCGCATAGCGGGCCTCCTCTCGTAGCCGCTCCCTCTCATAGCAGCCCGTCCTCGGTCTCGGGCGCTAGGTGGGCCTTCGTCTTTAGCTAAGCTCGATCTTTGTCCACGATAATTACATGTCGCACCAACATATATATATAGATAATATTCAATTTTGTTGCCTTTTGGTTGTTTCGCCCACGAGACATATGTGTTTGCGGCGAAAGAAACCCGTGCACCATACTCTACTTGATCAAAGGCGAGAAGGTGGGCGTGGGAAAGGGATGATAATGGACCCTCTCAGCGCACATTCCACAACCAGCCGATCCCATTTGGGCACTTGAGGTTAGCTTGACCGGTGTGAAATCGGGCCACAGTTGCCTCCTCGATTCAGACATGTGGGAAGCGGATGGCGAGACCACATGGTTGGAAGCTGCAAGAAGCTGGGTGCTGCTATGGCCAAAAGAATCTTATTAAATGCAGAGCCGACCGAGATCACACCAATAACTACCACATCAACAAGCATGTGCGGAGACCACCACCCGCCCTACGCAATTACCAGCTCTGTAGTGCGGGTGAGGCGGCGAGACGACATGATGAAGGGGTGCAATAATCTTGGTTGATGTAATTTCTCTGTAGAAACGAGAGAATGGATGATGAGGCGAGTCGACCCTATGGATTACCTCAATACAAGCAGCGTATGACTGTGACATAGATATGATGAGTCAACCATATGATGAATCGGGCTATCGACTTGCTAATGAGGATATGGATGATATGCGGGCAGGGTCGTACCATGGATTGCAAAAGTCTCTCTTCATGAAATCCTCACAGGACACGCTGAAGATGCCGCCTCAACACAGGCTCAACTAGCCGGGTCTTGAGGCTCGTCTGATGCTAGCCGGGAACAACTGGGGCAGGGGTTAAGGAAGAGTGCAGGCGTGCCCAAGAAAAGGAGAGGAAGAGATCGGGAAGATAGCGCCTCCAAACAAGCGAGCACATAGCAGCCATCGATGCATTACGAAGGCGTGTACCCGTGAAAGGTGCGGTCATGTTCCATCTCGCAGGCGAGCGATGCTACCGCCCGAAACGGCTGGAGGCACTATCGAGAGGATCTCGGAGCTGCTGCGACCATGTGTTGTCGTGAGAAAAACCTAGCCTCAAAGGATCCGGGATATCCGACATCTGGCGGCTCGTGTGCACGAGGGAAGTGCTACGTCGACACACGGCCAGCGGAGGTGTTCTTCTGCGGTTTGACCATATCTTTGAGATGTTTCTAACAAAGTGACTTGATTTTACTATCGTCCGCCTTTTTGCACTACATATGAGCTTCGTCATGAAGAGTGAAGAAGTCTCGCAAATCGTATGGCGGATCCGTACTACATGCACGAGTCTTTCTTGAGTCTTGGCAACTTTGAGCGGCTGCTAGGGAGTACCTCCAAAACTTCATAGTGCAGAATAAGGACGGGAAATTGTCCTCGTGCCTTATCATCCAAAGTAAGTCAGTTCGGATAACCCTTTCGTACATTTCAATCATTCCTTCTCTCTCATATGGGGAATAATTTTGTTGGAAATATGCCCTAGAGGCAATAATAAAAGTATTATTATATTTCATTGTTCATGATAATTGTCTTTTGTTCATGCTATAAGCTGTATTATCCGGAAATCGTAATACCGTGTGAACACATAGACCACAATATGTCCCTAGTGAGCCTCTAGTTGACTAGCTCGTTGTGATCAGCAGATAGTCATGGTTTCTGACTATGGACATTGGATGTAGATTGATAAGCGGGATCACATCATTAGGAGAATGATGTGATGGACAAGACAATCTAAGCATAGCACAAAGATCGTGTAGTTCGTTTGCTAGAGCTTTGCCAATGTCAAGTATCTCTTCCTTCGACCATGAGATCGTGTAACTCCCGGATACCATAGGAGTGCCTTGGGTGTATCAAGCGTCACAACATAGCTGGGTGACTATAAAGGTGCATTCTGGTATCTCGAAAGTATCATTGGGTTGACACGGATCGAGGCTGGGATTGTCCTCCATATGGCGGAAAGGTATCTCTGGGCCCTTTCGGTAATGCATCATCATAATGAGCTAAAGGTGACCAAGGTGTTGTACGGGATCATGCATTCTGATGCGAGTAAAGTGACTTGCGATATGAGGCTGAACAAGGTATTGGGATACCGCGATCGAGTCTCGGGTAAATAGCGTACCGATTGACAAAGGGAATTGTATCTGGGTTTTGATCGAATCCTCGACGCCGTGGTTCAACCGATGAAATCATGGAGGAGCATGTAGGAGCCAACATGGGTATCAGATCCCGCTGTTGGTTATTGCCGAGAGTCGTCTCGGTCATATCGCATGTCTTCCGAACCGTAGGATCTACACATAAGGTTCGGTGATGCTAGGGTTATTAGGAAGACTAGTATGTGACTACGAATGTTGTTGAGTCCGGATGAGATCCCGGACGTCACGAGGAGTTGGAATGGTCGGAGGTAAAGTTTTATATATGGGAAGTTGTCATTTGGACACGGAAAGTTTCGGGGTTATCGGTATTATCTGGGGCCACGGGAGGTTCGAGGTCCACAGGAGGAGCCACCCCTCGGAGGTCCCATGGGCGCAAGGGGGGAGCTAGCCCCTATGGGGCTGGGAGCTCCCCACCTTGGGCCCATGCGCCTAGGGTTGGGGGAAACCCTGAGGCGCCCCCTTGGCAGGGGCAAGCCTCCCCTCCTGGCCGCCGCCCCCTCTAGATCCCATCTAGAGGCATTACTGCCCCTTCCCTATAAATAGAGGGGGTGGGGGAGGGCTGCTGTACCCATCTCAAGGCGCAGCCCTCCCTCCCAACACCTCTCCTCCTCCGTGGCGCTTGGCGAAGCACAGCCGAGATCTTGCTGCACCACCACCTGCGCGTCGTCTGCTGCTGTTGGGCGAGCTTCCTCAACCTCTCCTTCCCCTTGCTGGATCAAGAAGGAGGCGTCTCCCATCCCGTCGTGTGTTGAGCGGAGGTGCTGTCCGTTCGGCACTTGGACATCGGTGATCTGAATCACGTCGAGTGCGACTCCATCATCACCATCACCTTGCAAGCTTCGCCTTGCGATCTACAAGTGGTATGTAGATGCAAACTCTCTCCATGACTCGTTGCTTAGATGAACTCATAGATGGATCTTGGTGAAACCATAGGAAAATTTTAATTTTACGCAGCGTTCCCCAACAGTGGCATCGAGCTAGGTTTATCGTAGTTCTCTAATGCAGAGTAGAACACAATTTTGTTGTGGGCGTGGATCTTGTCAACTTACTTGCCTCTACTAGTCTTTTCTTGCTTCAGCGGTATTGTGGGATGAAGCGGCCGGACCAACCTTACGTGCGCTTCGTGAGACCGGTTCCACCGATTGACATGCACTAGTTGCATAAGGTGGCTGGCGGGTGTCTGTCTCTCCACTTTAGTTGGGCGGATTCAATGAACAGGGCCCTTATGAAGGGTAAATAGAAGTTGACAAAATCACGTTGTGGTTATTAGTAGGTAAAAGCGTTCTTGCTAGAACCCAATGCAGCCACGTAAAGATGCAACAACAATTGAGGGCGTCTAACTTGTTTTTGCAGCGATTGATCATGTGATGTGATATGGCCAGAAGTTGTGATGAATGATGAATTGTGATGTATGAGATCATGTTCTTGTAATAGGATTCACGACTTGCATGTCGATGATAGGAGTTGTCTTTAATTTTTGTATGACCTGCGTGTCATTGAAGAGCCATGTAAACTACTTTACTTTATTGCTAAGCGTTAGCCATAGAAGTAGAAGTAGTCGTTGGCGTGACAACTTCATGAAGACACGATGATGGAGATCATGATGATGGAGATGATGGTGTCAAGCCGGTGACAAGATGATCATGGAGCCCCGAAGATGGAGATCAATGGAGCTATATGATATTGGCCATATCATGTCACAACTATATAATTGCATGTGATGTTTATTATGTTTATGCATCTTGTTTACTTAGGACGTGACGGTAAATAAGATGATCCTTAAAAATTTCAAAGTGTTCTCCCTAGCGTGCACCGTTGCTACGGTTAAGTCGCTTCTAAGCACCACGTGATGATCGGGTGTGATGGATTCTTACGTTCACATACAGCGGGTGTAAGACAGTTTTACAGCGAAAACACTTAGGGTTAACAGCGAGCCTAGCATGTGCGGACATGGCCTCGGAACACGGAGACCGAAAGGTCGAACACGAGTCGTATGGAAGATACGATCAACATGAAGATGTTCACCGACGATGACTAGTCCGTCTCACGTGATGATCGGACACGGGCTAGTCGACTCGGATCGTGTAACACTTAGATGACTAGAGGATGTCTAATCTAAGTGGGAGTTCATAATTTGATTAGAACTTTATTATCATGAACTTAGTCTAAAACCTTTGCAAATATGTCTTGTAGATCAAATGGCCAGCGCTAATGTCAACATGAACTTCAGCGCGTTCCTAGAAAACCAAGCTGAAAGATGATGGCAGCAACTATCTGAATTGGGTCGGAACACGAGATCATCCTCATAGCTGCCGGAAGCAATATGTCCTAGAAGGACCACTAGGTGACGCTCCCGTCCCAGAGAACCAAGACATTATGAATGCTTGGTAAACTCGTGCTGATGATTACTCCCTCGTTTAGTGCGGCATGCTTTACAGCTTAGAACCGGGGCTCCAAAAGCGTTTTGAGCATCACGGAGCATACAAGATGTTCGAAGAGCTGAAACTAGTTTTCCAAGCTCATGCCCGGGTCGAGAGATATGATGTCTCCGACAAGTTCTCTGATTGTAAGATGGAGAAAACAGTTACGTCGGTGAGCACATCACGAAGATATGCAGGTTGCACAACCGTATGACCTAGTGAACATTAACCTCCCGGATAGGCGGTCATTGGCGAGAATCCTCGATCGCTCCACTAAGCTACAAGAGCTTTGTGATGAACTACAACATGCGAGGGGATGGTGAAGACCATTCTGAAGTGTTCTCGATCTGAAGTCGCGAGGCTGAAATCAGAAAGAACATCAAGTGTTGATGGTCAATAAGACCACTAAGTTCAAGAAGGGAAGGAAAGAAGAACTTCAAGAAGGGCGGCAAAGATGTTGTCGCGCCCGGTAAGCTTTGTTGCGGGAAGAAGTCAAAGAATGGACCCAAGCACGAGGTGAGTGCTTTTATTGCAAGGGAAGGGTCCTTTGGAGCGGAACTGCCCCAAATACTTAGCGGATAAGAAGGCGGCAACACCAAAGGTATATTTGATATACATGTAATTGATGTGTACCTTACGATTACTCGTAGTAACTCACAGGTATTTGATACGGTGCCGTTGCTCATATTTGTAACTCACAATGGGAGCTGCGGAATAAGCGGAGGCTGGCAAGGGCGAGGTGACGATCTTGGCGTCGGGAATGGTTCGAGTCGATGTGATCGCCATCGGCATGCTGCCTCTACATTTACCCACGAGGATTAGTTTTGAACCTTAATAATTGTTATTTAGTGCCAAGTTTGAGCATGAACATTGTATCTGGATCTCGTTTAATCTGAGATGGCTACTCATTAAGTCTGAGAATAATGGTTGTTCGATTTATATGAGAGATATGTTTTATGGTCATGCTCCGATGGTCGATGGTTTATTCTTAATGAATCTCGGCGTAATATTACACATGTTCATAGTGTGGATGCCAAAAGATGTAAAGTTGATAACGATAGTCCCACATACTTGTGTACTTGCCGCCTTGGTCACATTGGTGTCAAGCGCATGAAGAAGCTCCATGTTGATGGACTTTTAGAGTCTCTTGATTATGAATCGTTTGACACATGCGAACCATGCCTCATGGGCAAAATGACCAAGACTCCGTTCTCGGAACAATGGGCGAGCAACCAACTTGTTGGAAATCATACATACCGATGTGTGCGGTCCAATGGCGTTGAGGCTCGCGGAGGATATCGTTATGTTCTCACTCTCCTTGATGACTTAAGTAGATATGGGTATGTCTACTTAATGAAACACAAGTCTGAGACCTTTGAAAAGTTCAAGGAATTTCAGAATGAGGTGGAGAATC